>JANHGN010019031.1:0-21396 GCA_024605025.1 Megaceryle maxima | reverse complement strand
GAAAAAAAAAAAAAAGAAAAAAAAATTATTTATTTGGGTTCAGATATTTTTGAAATACAAAAAAAAAAAAAAAAAGAAAAAATCGGTTGTATTTTTTAAAGCTTATAATTCTTGTCATACATTGTGGTTCAATTCTTAATTTTACTGTGGTTATTAAAAAAGAAAAAAAAAAAAAAAAGGTTCTATTTAAGCTTTGTGCTCAGAGGTCTGGTGGGGACTGATCCCAGGAGGGGACGGGGCTCAGCCTCCTCCCAGCCTGCAGAGGCTGGAAGGCACAAAAGGTGAGTGGGTTTGTGCCCGCGGAGGGGGATCCTCAAGGCTGAAGCCACAGGGGTGTTTATGGCTGTGGAGTCTCTTGTGAATGGCTGAGGCAGGGGTGCCTACCCCAGAGGGGTTCCCCACATCTCTCCTGTCTGGACTAAACCTTGTTTGCTACTCTCGCAGCCCAGAGGAAGCAGGATTGAACCTGGCCAGGAGGCTGAGGGTTTACTTGGTCCTAGCTGTGCTATTAAACAGTGAACGGGCTGGTTTCCCCTCGGGGGGCTGTGTGCAGGGGGTCCTGAGCCCCAAATGGGAGGGGAAGGGTGAGTAAGAGGTGAACAAGGAGCTGCTGCTGCACCACAGCCAGTACCAGGGGAGAAGGCATCGGGGAGCTGGTCTCATGCAAAGATGCCACGATCCCGGGTGCATTGGCAGCTCCAGGATCGGGCTCAGGTCTCTCTCCCCTTACAGGACAGGCAGCCCTGGGAGTGGGAAGGTAGCTGCGAAGGCCTCCACCTCTTCCTTCAGCGCCTTCAGCTCTGCCCGGTATTTCTCCTCTTCCAGTTTCTCCTTGAATTCCTTCAGCGTGGCCTTGGGGGTCATGTCCTTCTGCACGCGTAGCGTCAGCTCGATCCCTGCCGGGATGGGAGATGGGGGTCAGACCTTGTGCCCGCAGCACCCCTGCCTCAGCCTGCAGCCCTCCCAGCCCTGCCCCGGGGAGCCTGGGCTGTGGGCTTGTGAAGTCATTGAATCGTTTGGGTTGTAAGAGACCTTTCAGGTCATTGAGTCCAACCGTTAACCCAGAGCTGCCAGGGCACCACTGAACCATGTCCCTCAGCAGCTGGTGAGAAAGCATGCGTGCAAGCGAGGAGTAACTGCCCCACCTGCATATCTGGATGTGGGAGAGAACATCTGGCCACAGCTGGGACCAGCTGCTGGGTAAGCTGCCCAGCTTGCACCTCCTCTCCCAGAGGAGCTGCCCTGACCCCAGAGGGGCTGCTGCTGGAGCTGAGACTTGGCTCCATGCACACCAGTCCCAACCTCACCTCTGTGGATGAACTGGGCCACCCTGCGGAAATCGTCCTGCCGGAAGCCACGGGAGGTGAGAGCCGGCGTCCCGAACCGCAGGCCGCTGGGGCGCAGGGCACTGACGTCACCTGCACCAGGACAAGTCACGAGTGACCAAGCCAGGTACCAAAACCACCACACATGGGATTTCAGGCCAGTTCTGTGGTGGATCAGAGGCTGGGAGCCCTGCACAGGCCATGGGAGGTGTCCAGCGTGCAGGGCAGAGCTTGTGGGATCCCTCACCAGGACACGTGTTCTTGTTGCAGGCGATGGAGCAGATCTCCAGCACACGCTCAGCCCTGCCGCCGTCTGTGCCTCGGCTGCGCAGGTCCAGGAGAATCAGGTGGTTGTCGGAGCCCCCTGCAAAGAGAGGACATTGGTGTGGATGAGGGATTGGGGTCAATGCTGCTCCCCCGTGAAACTTGAGTGAAAAAGGGTTTGGGATGGCACTGGGCCACCCTTGGAAAGCAGGGGCTGCTCCAAAATAGTTTTGTGGATGTCCAAGACCTGTCCTCACCCGTGACGATGTCATAGCCCAGCTCCATCAGCGCTGCCGAGAGCGCCTGGCAGTTTGCGACCACCTGCTGCTGGTAAGCCTTGAACTCGGGCGTCATGGCCTGGCGCAGCGCCACGGCGATCCCTGGGGAGGAAGGCAGTGCGTGGTGAGGATTCACTGGGAGAGCCAACAAGGACGTGTGGCACCACCAGCAGAAGTCGCCAGCGTACCTGCAATGGCGTGGTTGTGTGGGCCTCCCTGCAGCCCAGGGAAGACTGCCTGGTTGATGAGGCTCTCCAGGTTGTAGAGGGTTTCCTTGCCCGTCTTCGGGTCCACGCTGCGGGTGCCTGTGGGAGGGGAGGGCAGGGTCGCTCAGGGGGAAGCGTGGACACCCTTCTCCCATGAGCTGATTTTATCCTCTGGCCTCTCAGAGCGCAGGGATGGTGGTTGTTCTTAAAATGTGGGCCACTGTTGGCCCTGGGAAGCTCTCTAGATGCTCCCAGGAGGCCCTGGACCTTCTCTCCTTCCCAGCTAGAGCAGGAAGGAGCTTTAACTTGCAGCCCCTCCCTCCCCAGCTCCCCAGCCAGGTTCAGGCACCTTTGCGGAAGAAGATCATGCCGGCCCTGCAGCCCCGCAAGGTCTTGTGGGTGGTGGTGGAGACGACATCGCAGTGGTCGAAGGGAGAGGGCACCACGCCGGCAGCCACCAGCCCGCTGATGTGGGCCATGTCGGCCATGAGGTAGGCGCCGTTGGCGTCGGCGATCTTCCGCATGCGAGCGTAGTCCAGGTTGCGCGAGTAGCAGCTGACACCTGCAGGGAGGTGGCACATGGAGGGGGCAGGAGCAGATGCTCAAGGACCTTGGGACGGACCTAGGTCCAGCTCTGTGATGGGGACAGCCCAGAAGCTCCTTCCAGTGTGGATGTGTTTAAGGTCTCCTCCTGGTGCTGCAACACCCATGGGTGCCCATGGGCTTATGAGGAGCTTCACGGAGCCACCTCCAGCCAGGGTGTGTCATCAGGGAGGTTGGCGAGGGTTTGATCCTTACCTGCTATGATCAGTTTGGGATGGAAGAGACGGGCGTTCTCCTCCAGCTGGTCGTAGTCAATGTAACCAGTCTTAGGGTTGACCTTGGGAGAGGAAGAGGAGGGTTCAGCCACCTTGGTGAAGATAAACTGCAGTGTCATCCTGCAGGAGGGGGTGCTGGGAGCCTGATGACCACATCCTGGCTCTGTCCAGAACAGGTCTCTGTACCTTATAGGGCATGGACTCGAAGAAGACAGAGGTGGCAGAGATCTTCTTCTTGTCCGTCATGAACCCATGGGTGAGGTGACCCCCGTCAGGCAGGTCCAGCCCCATGATCCTGCCGTGGGGCTCCACCAGGGCCGTGTACACCGCAAAGTTGGCGGGTGACCCTGGGGCAAGAGCGCACCGGGCCAGTTATGGGTGCTGGGACGCGTGGGGACCGGTGCAGCCAGCCTGGCTCTCCTGAGCACCCCGTTACCTGAGTAGGGCTGGACGTTGACACCCCACTTCTGTGGGTCGAGCTGATAGGCCTGCAGGGCCCGCTTCTGGCACAGCCTTTCCAGCTCATCCACGAACTCCGTCCCGCCGTAGTACCTGCCAGTAATGGACGGGGCAGGGGTTAAAACCAAACTCAGCCCTCAGAAGGGTCCCTGTGACCAAACTGGGGAGAAACCGAGTGATGGTTCATTTGTGGTAGCCCCTGAGACAGCATCTGCAGCAGACGTCCCTGCTGAAATTGTCCTGTGTGTGGCCAAGGACAGAAGCTGAGAACGTTGGATGCCACCCTGGAGGAGCTCAACGGCCAGAGCAAGGACATCACTTCCTCTCTGGAGTGAAGTCTGGCAGTGTGGGGGGTTCCTCTCCCTCTCTACGAGGGTTGGGCTTGGATGGGACTCAGCCCCAGCCCCATACCTCTGTCCTGGGTAGCCCTCGGAGTATTTGTTGTTCATGCAGGATCCCAGGGCCTCCAGGACTGCTCGGCTCGCAAAGTTCTCCGATGCGATTAACTCCAGCCCCATCCTCTGCCGCTGCTTCTCCTTCTTGATGATGCTGTGCACCTTTGGGAGGGGAGAGAAACACCTTCACCTGTGCCGGCTCTGCACAGAGACACGGATGCTCTGTGGTAGGAGATGCACCCTTACAGAGGGCCCAGGGCATGGAGAGGGGCCTGGAAAGGTGCTGGAGAAGGGAGACAAGATCCCTTCTTGGTACAGCTGATACCAAGCAGTTCATGTGTCCAGTCAGAGGCCATGTTTTAGGTCTCTACCTGCAAGGAAGCTGCCAGATAATTCAGCTCTTATTTGGTCTTGAGAGTCAAGGGCAAATGCCACGTGGGCTGGTGGGCTGGTTGCTCTGGTGTGGACATTGGAGCTTCAAGCAGTGGGGTAGGAGCAATAGATATGAAGTTATGACCATGTTATCTGCAGATAGTTGGAGGATGCCCTCCCTCTCCCCCTCAAAGAGGGCATGAAGGCTGGATGGGTCCCACCAGCTCAGCCTCAGACCATCTCCCTGCCACGTCCCTGGCTCAAGGAGGTCAGCATCCCCTCGGCTGTCCAGGGATGAACAAGGCAGCTGCTGGGCAGTGCCAAGGAAGGAGCTCTCACCTCCGGATCATTGCTGTCGAGTGGCTCCATTACCATCTTGTTATGGGAGGCCCAGAGCTCCGCACTGGGGAGGCCTCTTTCACCTTGCGTTGAGTTTGCCATCCTGCTGCTGGGTCCAAGGTCACCTGCCAGAAGAGAGAGGGGAGGTTGTGGGATGGCAGCGGGGCTGGTGCCTTCGCGCTGTGTCCCTGTTCCCATCCTGCAGCTTCCCTGGAAGCACAGAAGGACCAGCTGTGGGTTGGGGCCCGCTGGGTGAGGAAAACGCAGAAAACTGTCAGGCTTTCCCTGCTGATTTAAGGCGAGTTCATTAATTATAGTGTTTTGATAATTTCTGGTACTCTTCCCCCCCACCCAGCTCTGCAGTGCCTGGACAGATGCTTGGGGACATGGTGACCCCATGGATGGACCAAACCAGATCAGCAACACAAACAGCACCTTTCCCTCTTGCTCCTGTATATCCATGAGTCTTAGGGCTCTGGGAAACGCCAGCAAATGCCCTCATGGGCACAAGGATGTCTTATAAAAACTGCTGCTTAATTTCAAGAGCAGTGAAGTGCTCAGACCTACAGACCTCAATTTTAATGCATGCTGTGTTTCCCAGGACCCTTAAACCTCTTGGCTGCTTTCCTTTGTGCATGGCCACCAGGGCAAATTCCCATCGAGTCAAAGTCCTGCTGCCAACCCTGACTGAAGCACACACGGCTTGTGGAGCTGGCCCAGAGAGGCAGCAGCTCTGCCTCAGCTTGGCTCCACAGCACGTGTGATGCCCAGGCCTGGCAGCAGCCCCCTGGCCCCATTGGTGTGACTGCTGCTGGCATTACAATGCAGAGCACAGGCTCCCGGGCAGGGTGACAGCCCAGCTCCTGCCTGGGCTGACAACAATGCAGCTTTTTACCCATTAACCCTGCAAGGCCAGAAAAGGGTGTGAGCAGGTTATTAAGCAATCGCACTTAGTTTGCTTATGCCAAGCTGCTGAAGTCCATTCAGGGCGGGTCAGCCGTGTGCTGCCCATGTTGGGCAGAGCTGTCTGGACACCCTCCTGCCCGAGCTGGGGCCTCGCTGGCAGGGTGAGAATCCCAACTGTCAGAAAAGCCAGGATGGGCAAGGGGCTGCAAGGGATGGGACAAGGTGCAGTGCTCTGGCTTTGAATAGGACGGCTGGGTCCAGCGCGTCCCTCCAGCGTGGGTCACAGTGGTATGCACACCCAGCACTTGCACAGACCTACAGGGGTTTGGGGGAGACACACGATGGGGCTCCCCCTTTCCCACCCAGAGTGAGACTCCCGTTTCCACCCTGGTGGCAGGACACCAGTCTGGCTGCCGTAGTTCACCTGCTGCAGGGGTAAACCCCAGCCCCGAGGCTCTGCACCTCCTGTATCCCGGCTCCATCACCCCCTCTATCACCGCTCCCTCACTCCCCGTATCCCGGCTCCATCACCTCCCGCATCCCTGAGAGGCTCCTGCTACTGTGCTCCTCCCGCTGCCCTGGCACCGGTGGTGAGGAACAGCTCTGCATGCCCTGCTCTTGCCCTCCCCTCCCCTCCCCCCCGGCCGGCCCGGCCCGGCCCCGCTCCGCGCCCCGCACGGCCCCTACCCACCCTCCGCCGCACAACAGCCCGGTCCCGCTCCGCCACCGCGCGGGAGCCCACGCGCCTAGCATAGACCGCTCAGACACGCCCCTCCGCGCCTCGGCCAATCATCGCCTCGCTCCGCTTCAGTAGGTCGTCGGCTGTGGGAAGGCCTGGGCCAATCAGTGCCGCGCTCATCCCCCTCCCCGCATCCTATTGGTCCGCGCCGAGGCGGGGCTGGCGGCGCTGCCAGCACGTGGCGGGTGACCTTGGCCGGGGCGGGAGCGGGCGGGGGCTCAGCCGCCGTCACCCCTCGTCTGTCGTCACCCCTCTGTCGTCACCCCATAGCCCCGGCCCTGCCTCCTGTGCACACTACGGGGGCTTCTCCCTCAGCCCCGGGGTGTTCCCTGCTTTCCCGGGGTGCCTCTTGCTGGATGACTGGGACCCTCTTCCCCTCCCCATTACCATGCACGGGACAGGGAGCGCTTCATGCCACCCCCGATGTCCCTCCCAGCCAGCAGGAGCCCTGTCTGAAGGCGAGCAGACATGCCAGGCCATGGCATGGGTTGGTGGCATGGGTTGGCAGCACCAGCAGCAATGGGGAGCAGAGCCTGACCCCTTGCTCCCCTCTCCATGGCAGGACAGCCCCAGTGCCCAGTGGGTGTCCAGGTGCTCGGCAGGAATGACGCTGCCACTGGGGGATGAGAAGCGAGGGCAGGAAAGGGGGTGGGTTTGCCTTGGTTGGCTTGGCCAACTGGCCCAAGAGAGCCTGTGACTGCCAGGGTGTCAGGGGTTAAAGCAAAGCACCACAAATTGAGGAAGAATCTGAGGGAATAAGGGATCCTACTAAATTCCTCGTGATCCCAAGCGATGGAAAAAGGGGTGAGGCAGCCTGAGTCACTCTGGAGAGGAGCAGCGGCTCCGTGGGGAGTCAGCCAGGAGGTGAAACCCCCCTGCTGCAGGCAGAGCGGCGACGGAGCAGCTGTTTGAGTGACATCCCCGGAAGGTACTTGTGTCAGAAACTGTCTTTTGATTTAATATTTATCATTCTAGATGGTTTTTGTATCTTAATTTGTCATTGGTCATCTGAAGGGCGCTCGTCAGGGCTGAGGGATTTGGGATTCCACAGTTCTGCTGCTGGCCCACATCAGGTTGCTGCTGTAGGCTCTTCATGGAGGTGTTCTTCTAACGGCATCAACACCAGCAGCAAAACTGGGGTGGGTCTTTCTGGTGGTGGTGGTTTCTGTGCCACTCAGAGCAGTGGCAGGATCATGTGGCAGCCTGTGGGACACTGCTGCCTGGGGAACGCTGCACTGGATGACACCAGCCCTCTGCCCCGCAGCACTCAGGGCTACAAAGTACTGAAGGAACCACCAGCAAAAAGTCGTCATTATTATTATTATTATTATTAATTTCCTGGCTTAAAATGTCCTCAGTCATGGTGGGCTGCTGGTCAGTGTGTGTGTGACAAGCTTAGCAGGAATCCACGGACTTCCCATGGGATGCATAATTGGTTTTGTCTTGATGGATTCCTGGGTTTCTGCTGATAGCAGTGGGACTCTAAGTTGTCTCCATGGTGACATGGGTGTCCCCATGTGTTCCTTACCTGTTGGTACCATCCCTCCTGGGACATGTTGAGGAATAGATCAACAATCACAGGTGATTCTCCTCCCTGTGTCTTAGTTCACTGGGATCTTGCTCAGGTTGCTTAAATTCTTCATGCCTCTCAAGTATTTATCTGCTGTTCTGAAGCCTCAATGCTATAGAAAAGGATTTTATATTAATTAGATATTGTTATACATCATGGCTTTGCATAGATGTGTTGTGTGCAGGTGCTGGCAAGGATTCCCCCTCTTCCCCAAGCCACAGGAGCTGCAGATAACAGTGGTGTGTGCTGATGTGATTTCAGGACTCAGGCTTGCTGGTGATGGAGAGCGTATCTTCCCCTTCCCCCTTCTCCTTCTCTGCCACCATGCAGCCTGAGAACACTACCACCCATGACTCCTACTGGGGCCTCCAGAAGAGCATGCACGTCCTCTCCATGGTGGTGTATGGCATCGCCTGTTTGCTGGGGGTGACTGGGAACGGCCTCGTCATCTGGATTGCAGGCTTCAAGATGAAGAAGACAGTGAACTCCATATGGTTCCTCAACCTGGCCATTGCTGACTTCATCTTCACCTTTTTCCTGCCTCTCAGCATCACCTACACTGCCCTGGGCTTCCACTGGCCCTTTGGGAAGCTCCTGTGCAAGCTGAACAGCACTATCGCATTCCTCAACATGTTTGCCAGCGTCTTCCTCCTGACAGTCATCAGCATGGACCGTTGTGTTTCCGTGGCCTTTCCTGTCTGGTCTCACAACTGCAGGAATCCAGAGCTGGCAGCCAGGATTGCACTGGGGACGTGGGTCCTGGCTCTCATCCTCAGCTCCCCGTACCTCGTCTTCCGAGACACTGTGGTCAATTCTAGGAACATCACCACCTGCTATAATAATTTTGCCCTGTCTGATGACTACACGTCCGAGGCAACGCGGAGGCTGTGGAGGATGAGGCATAAAGCGATGATCGTAACGCGATTCTTATGTGGGTTCCTCATCCCTTTCACGGTGATTCTCATCTGCTACAGCATTGTTGCCTTCAAGCTGAGAAGACGACAGTTACCCAACTCGGCAAAGCCGTACAGAATCATCATCGCTGTCACAGTCTCATTTTTCCTCTGTTATTTCCCCTATCATGTCTTCTCCTTGCTGGAAATATCCAAAAACTCTTCCAGTCATGAGATGAAGATGGCCCTTTACATTGGGATCCCCTTGGTTTCCAGCCTTGCTTTCTTCAACAGCTGCATCAACCCCATCCTGTACGTGTTTGTGGGGCCAGATTTCAAGGAGAAGTTTCGCCAGTCCATCTTGTCGGCCTTCGAAGGGGCCTTCAGCGAAGAGTCGCTCCTGGGCAGCCTGACCAGCAGGCGCAAGTCCAGGTCTGCTTCAGAAGTGGAGGTCCCGAGGGTCTGAGTGGGCGCTGGTGTGTGGGGGAGCAGTTCTTTTCTCAGCAATTTCCCCTCATTTCAGAGCTGCAGTTGCAGGACTGGGGGTGGTGAGGGGCTGTGCTTGCTAATTACATGTGATTTGATGTTCTGGAGGTATCTCAAATCTACTGTGACTTAATATATTATGGAAATTAAACCACCATCTGGAGCGGCAGCAGGGTGGGAAAGTCAAGGTAGGTTTTGGCCTTTGCGCCACTTCCTTGGCTGCCTTGTTTCCCTTCACCTTTTCCATCCCCTGTGGTCCATTTCATCTGGCAAAATATCTCCCTGGCTGATTGTGCCAAGAGGGCAACCATGGCCTGGGTGGTGACTGCCAGTCGCCAGACTTGGTTGCCCTCAGCACTGCTGTTCTGTGTGGCAGGACACATTACTGGTTGTGTGCCTGTTGCTCAGCTTTGCTGCACGGTGTAACTGTTTCTGAGCAAGGCTTGTCTGTGTTTGCATTTGATGTGTTTGCGGCCCTTAAATAGCAGAGATCTGACATTTTGTACTGTTGGTGAATGAATATTAAATCCCAATAAACTTCTGTAGAACATACACAGCCTGTTGTGTTGCCTGTGTGATAGAACACTTGGTGATCCAGCCTAACAGAGAGTGTTCATCTTCAGTAACAGAATGAGATAAAAAGATTAAATACCCAGAATTTGGAAACAAACCACTGGCATTAGCAGCAACTCTTACGACTGAGGTAGACAGGGCTTGACCTGGGTGTGAGGACTTGCCTGGGGCATGCTGTCCACGTGGATCCGCTTGCCCGCCTGCAGTTCATGCTTATCTGTGGGTTTCAGGCCTTTTGGTACATTTGAAAACCAGTGGTTTGGAGAAGAAAGAAGAGCAAGTGTGGCTGAGCAGGGTTTGGCCAAGTTTCACATTTGCAAACTGCTCGGGATGAAGAGAGGGAGGGGTTTATTCCCAGGCTTGATCAGTCTCTTTCATTAATATGAAATTAGTGAAAGCTAATTTATGAAAACTATGAAATATTGGACACATAAAAGGGAACGGCAGCATTGAGGTGCTGTCTCTCCCAGCTCGTCCTGGGCAGCTGAACGAGTGGGTGACTGTCTCACACCTCCCTCTCCTGGCCTGCACAGTCTGCCTGTAAAATGGCCCAAGCTGCCATTTTTCCCATTCCTCCTTCCAGAAACCAGCCTTGGAGTCTCACTGCTCCGACTCCCAGCCTGACCATACAAATCTACACGTACGTCGCTATTCTGCGTGGATGACACTGCTGGGAGAGAGCTGTCACTTGAATGTGTTAGTGATTAATTATGGGTCTGCTGGGCCATGCAATATTAAATGAAGGTGGTAATCGTACAGGCACACACTTACTTAACCTTAAATTCACACATAAACCCACTGGGAACAGGGAACGTAACAAGCCCTTCCATATGTCAAGCGCAAGCGAGCAGAGAGATTTACCCTTTGCCACACATCGCTGCCTGTCGCCCAGATGCAGCTGCAATGTTTGCTATGCCACGTGCAATTCCGCAGCTATTTACCTGCTCCAGCATCGATCGCCGTGTCAAGGCTGGGCAGAGCAGCGTTTGCTCTTTCTGGTTTTCCTTATCTGTTCGCAGAGCCCGCGTAATTCCTTGTGATGAGTCTCTTAGAGTGTTGGACCAAGGCCTTGGATTCCTGTCGTGTCTCTCTCCTCAGCCTTGAAGATGGGGACTTGAAGTATTGATCTGGTTGGTGGTAGGAAAGAAAGCAATTTCCTGAGTTGTTTGGACACCCAAGGTGGGTACAAGGGTCCCATGGGACAACACAATTGAAATGAAGCAGTGTCTGGGTGATGTCAGGAACTACCACTGGCATACCAGTAGGTAATGAACCTCCAGGGCACCATCTCCTCCCCGGCCTCCCAGCCAAGCCCAGCACTATTTCATGGGCTATCTCCCATGGTATCAAGTTCTCTCATGTTCAGACTACCTCATTATCACAGTGGTAATTGTGACAGCAACCTCCTTCAGTACTAGGAGGCAGGCTGGTCATCCTCTCTGATACTTGCCTTTGTCATACACTTATCTAGAAAAGCTTCAACGAAAAAAAAAAGTAAAGTTTTTTTTTGGGGGGGGGGGGTTGTTTGTTTTGTTTTTTTTTTTCCAAAGGCATGCAAACGATCCAAGAGGTTGAACAACCTCTTTAGGCTGCCGTGCCCTGCTCTGACGCAGCTTGGTTCTCAAGGCCCTTTCAGATGCGATCGGGTGGGTGGAACAGCCTGAACCTCTCAGTATTTGCAGTCATTGAGAAAGGTGCTGAACCTGCCACCATGCTGGTGCAAGGTCCCTCATTGGTCCCCCAGAGGGGCCGATCCGGTAGCCACGCTCATAAAAACGGTGGGGTGGGATGGGCACAGCCGTGGGAGTGTGCGGGGTTTGGGCAGAGCCATGGGGGTGTGCGGGGTTTGGGCAGAGCCATGGGGGTGTGTGGGGTTTGGGCTGTGCATGGGGGAGCCTTAGCTGAGAGAACAAGCAGATTTTGATCGTCAGAGCGTTTGGTATGAATTAGCAGAGCAAGGTGAGCAGTCTGATGAGGTCATTAATACTTTGTTGCTGGGCAAGGTAAATATGGAATCACCAAAGCAGCTTGGGGAAGAGCTCAGAGAGACTTGGCAGGTGGTTTTGCGCTGGAGGTTTTGTCACGGGCTGTGTCGCCTGAGTGCAGAAATGGCACTGGCTGGAGCTGTGGTTGAGGGCTGCCCTCTGAGGAAGGCAGCAAGGTGATGCTTCACTAGCCAGCGTAGATAGAAAAAATTATGTCATGGGCCAGTTCAGGTGAGGGATGACAGCCCTCTGCATGCTGAAAAGAAAATTCCAGAGTCCGATTGCAGTCTGGTTGTGTCTTGTGTTCAATGACAGGCTTAAGTGGCACTGGATCGGCGCTACAGTAGGGTCAGCAGGATGGTACGATGCTCTTCTGTCTTCAAGGCAAGGGAAAATAACTGTGGTGTTTTAATCATGGTGAGGGGCAACCACGGTGTAACTGGGTCCTGTGACACAGATGCTTCTGTAACAAAGACAGGCTCTCAGATGAGAATGGATTAAGAATCTGAAGGAGATGAGGCCTGGGGTGAACTGTGGGTCCTCGGCAGCTGTGGATGGTTGCTGCACTCAGCAGTTCTACACTGGTTTAGCGAGGTTGTTAAGTCAGGGATCTCAACAAGAGCTGTTGCTGCCTTGCTTGGGAGGACAGAGTGCAGCAGGTGACTTTGGAGCTGGGGGATGCTGCAGAGATACCGGGAAGGAAACCAGCCAAGGAGGACATGGCAAGTGGTAGCTCAAGAGGAGAAGGTATTTTCAGCTTGGGACCACAGAAATAGAAACTGGGCTCAGAATAGTGGAGGAAAGTGGGAGGAAGGCATGGGAGCTGAGACAGCCTTGAAAGTACCGGCAGCTTGATGGTGGGTGCAAAGGAATGGGAGGGAGACTGCAGCAGGTGAGGAAGTTCTCATTAAGGAGAACTTAATCAGCCAATAAAAGCCCCTGTGAAAGCTGGTAGCCCCTCTGCCTTTCCTCTGGGGAAACTCTCCTGGTGAGTAAAATTTTTAAGTCTCCCACTCTTGAGCTTGGGGAATGGACTTGTTAGATAAGGTCAAGTGGAGGACAGTGCATAGAGGTCTGACAGCAGAACCTCTTCCAGAGCTTGCTGAAATCAGGCAGGAAGCAATATGGGAGTTTAGAGGACTGGCATGGGTATAAAGCTTCTCGAAGAAGGGAGATGCTGGTGATAGTAAGTGGTGCAGCTGAGCCTCACCAAGTCTCCTCAGCCTTTCTTGGTGAAGGCCCCACCAAGCACAGGACTTCACCTACTCTTGCTGAACCAGGGTTGGTCCTGATTGGCACTGGGCAGGGAACAAGGTGCTCTTTGCTGGTTGCACTTGGCTCCTTCCCTGCACCTCTCTTGGCTCCTGCTGAGCTGTATGGAGCAGGGCTGGTACCAAATCTGTCTTCACACCCCCTGGTCTATCTGTGCAGCTGGGGATGCAAAGCACAGAATGTTTTCTCCTGCACTGAATTCTGCTTGAGTTTGCAAACCCCCTTGACAATGACGAACACAAATGCTTCCTGTACGGGCGCTAAATGCGCGTATGGGGCATGGTGCAAGTGAAGTCTGTTTGTAGAGGAGCTGCAGCCTAGCGCAGTAACTGGCAGCGCACACTAGGACCCAGTAGGTAGGACAGAGAGGAACAAGGTGTTTGGCTGTTCAAAGTCCCTAAAATGACATGACTTCCCTGTCCAGTTCAGCCGCTTTTGTGTAAAGGTGAATCAAAGGGCAAACCTCATCTGTGACCAGGAGGTGATGGATGTTAACTGGACGTTATGCAGCATTTGCCCAGCAAACACAGCAAAGAGAAGGGAATCTGTGGACAAAGCAACAGGCGCTGCAGCCGGCCCTTCTTTCAGGGCAGTGTTTGTTCAAATCCTCGCCCTCATCTAGCTTGAGACATTTGTCTGTGCAGTGACCTGTTAAAAGCTGGGTATCCCGACAAGCCTCTGGCCTCTTTGTTTGAAGGCTGGTCGGAGATAACCCCGTGCCTGCGCTGGAGCTGATGTGGCAGATCTGTTAGTGGCTGCAGACTGACCCGGAATTGAGAGCGTGGTGAGCAATGGCAAAACAAACAGAACTCAGGGAGTCTTTCAGTCAAAGCTTCGTGACTCAGGAGGAACATGACCATAGCAAAATGAGTCAGAGCCAATTTCCTGCAGGCAGCTGAGGCAGTAATATGTGATAAAGCAATAAGACAGGGTTATCTGCTTACACAGCCCTTCACAGAAACAAGGTATGTTCTCTGCTCCGGGGCCTTTTATCAGGCATGTTGGTTCCCAGATGTGGGGAATGTCACTTCCCAGGTCACTCCTAAGAAATGATAAAATTGTGAGATGCTGACACAGGTTGCCCAGAGAAGGTGTGGAAGCCCCATCTCTGGATGTGTTCAAGGTCAGGCTGGACAGGGCTTTGAGCAACCTGCTCTAGTGGGAGGTGTCCCCCCCCGTGGCAGGGGGGTTGGAATGAGAGGATCTTTAAGGTTCCTTCCAACCCAAAGCACACTATGATTCTGTGACTTATAGCTGCTTTGAGTTCTGCCTCTCTAGCTGGGTAATATCCAAGCCAGCATCTTTGGGAATTCAGACATGGTCTCTCCCAAGGCAAGGGAGGAGAGAGGTGGTGGCCTTGAGGCTGTGCTGAGCGTGTGCTGCAGAACCTCCCCAGCAGGCCCAGGGAGCTTGTGCAGGACCAAAGATGCTTTTGGGATGCATCATAGGACCAGCCCCTGGGAGAGACCAAACCTATTCACAGGGCTCTCTTAGGAACCAGTCAAAAGGGGTTTTTTGGTGTAGCATGTCTGATAATTCTTGCTGTTGGGTGGTTTGGTAGGTGAGTTTTAACATCCATCTTTAAGAACCAAAAAACAACCAAACAACAAACCCACCTGAAACAACAACAATAAAAAAGGCCAACCTGTCTGAGCAGTGATGGATGGAGCTCAGGAGATTGGATGACAGTGGCATTTGTCTTCTCTCAGGTGATGGATGCAGGCTGTCGTCCAGCCAAGCACTGGATGAGCAGTGCCCTTCACCTTGGCTGGACTCATCTGGGGTTGTTTTTTGTTTGGTTTTTTTTGCACATCTTTTGCATGTGGATTAAGAACAACAAATCTCTGTGAGCCAGTCTATTCACACCCAGCAAATTTTCAGAATTCCTTAGATGACTGCTAATTGGATCATTGTAAATTAAATAAAACCTGAGTGCTCATCTTGGAGCATTTGTTAAGCTCCCAACATATGGGTAGCACATTGCAAAATTAACAAATCTCTCTCTCTTGGGAGTTGAGATTTAAATTCACATTCCTCTGACCAGGAAAATAGACGCGGGAAAGAAATTGATTTACTCTAACAAAGGCAGCTGCCTTACAGAAACGATGGAATCTTTTAGTTCCTGGTCCTGTGGTTTGCTTAAGCAATGTCAGGAACTTGGGGCAGCACAAATCAAACAGTCAGCAAATTCTGTGTGCCCTGGGGTATTGAAAAACGCTTCTGGGGAAGGCTGCTAATTGCATTATGGGTCAGTTCTTCCCCATGTGTTGTTTCTAGCTGGTCTACCGTAAACTGCTCTGCTGTCCCAGCCTGTAGCGAAATCCTGCGGTCAACACTGATGCTCAGAGAAGTCTCTGCTGCTCTGCAAAGAGGCTAACAAAAAGTTCAACCCCCTCCCCATTCCTCTTTGTCCTAAAACCCCCAGAACAACAACAACAAAAGAATCTATTGGGGTCAATGACCCTGAATCAATTTTGGAAGCACCAGCCTGTAAGCAGAAAAATACAATCTGAGAGCAGTGGGGGTGGCGAGGCGTTAGGAGATGTCTATTCTCTAACACTTCAGTGTAGTTCAGAAGAGCCTCGAGGAAAGGCGGAGGATCATTGCTGCATCTCATCGAGGGTACAAAGAGGCTTATGGCCTCTCTGCTCACATATTTCCAACAGATGTCTTCATTTTGTGCGGGTGGTGGAGTGGAGCACTCTACATCTGGCAGCTGCTCAGCGGCTCCAGGTTAAATTGTTCTCCTTCCCCAGCTCCCAGGCTGTTGAAAAAGAGGGGGGGAAAAAAACCAACCCAACCCACCAAAAAAAAAAAAAAAAAAAGACAATTGATGAAGCAATGACCAAATGTGAAATAAGTGGGGGAAACACTGGAACGTTAAAATTTACAATGGAAAATGCATCTCGCAATGGCAGAAACTGGTATTTTTAAACGATTAATCTAAATGCTGTTGTTTTGCAGGCACATTTGGTGAGCAGTCCTGGCAGCCTGGGGCTCCTCTTCCTCTTTCCCAGTAAGACCGGCAAAGACAGAACTGTCTGTTGAGGTGCTTGAGGCCTTGCTCCTGTGCACCCTTCAGTCCAGGAATAATTAAGTTTAATTGCACTTTGTGAGGAAAAGCTGCAGCAGAAAGTACCCGATTTGTACCTTTATGCTAAATGCTAAAATTCTGCTCCATAAAATGCTGTTCATCTGGGACAGGTGAAAAGTGTAATTTAAGACAATTTCCAGCTGCCTATTTAGTGGGAAAACATGGTGCTTGGAGTTATTTTATTTAGGGGGGGCTGGCAAGAGTTTTATCCTCCTGTGTCTCTGCAGAATGACTAACTTGGTCACAGCAGTGAAAGGACACAACTTTTGTCATGGGTGCTGATGTGTGATAAAACAGGTCTTTTAAACTGAGTAAAGGTGTTGGGATAAAGGTTGGACTTGATGATCCTAGAGGTCCCTTCCAACTGTAGTAATTCTATGACTCTAATAGAACCAGCAGATGCCAATTGCATCTTTATTCAGTTCAATTTATGTGCGTTGCAAGGAGGGCGCTGATCGGGGACACAGTACAAATCACGTAGGCTCTTGACTGTATAAAGTAACTGAGAGACCACTGCTTCTTTCTTTTCTTAATTTACTTTCCAGGAGAACTTCTTTCTCTACAAACCCTGCTGGATCTGATGGCGAAGGCCGGCTGGCACCCCAGTGTCCTGTGGGGATAGCGATGCCAGAGAGAAGCGCGGCAAGTCGGCCGTGCCTATGATACAGGTGCAGGAGCCCTGAAAACCACCACCTGATGAACATCTCTTGGTTTATGCTGTACGGACTACGCACCAGGGCTGTCACAGCCCTGGTGGGGGTCATTCCTCACCCACCAAGCTCTTATTTTGGGAGGGGGGGGAAAAAGCGAAATGCGGCGATGGCACCGGGCACGGGGGGGTGTGTCCCAGTCCCCGTTCCCCTGCCAAAGCATCGCGGGGGGAAGATGGCGCCGGCAGCGGCTCCCCTGAGCCGCGCCGCGAGGCTGTGGCGGGAAGTGGAGATGGCGGGAGGGGGAGGAGGGCGTTGCCTGGCATCCGCCCCTCGCCGCCCTCCTCCTCCTCCTCCCTCCCTCCCTCGGCGCCGCCATCTTGCAAGCGGACAACTGGAGGGGCTGAGCTCCGCCGCTGCCTCTCCCTCTCCCCCTCCCTCCCCTCCGGCCGGGGCTGCCTTCTCCCGGGGCCGGGGGGCCGGAGCCGGCAGGTAAGGCCTTCAGACAGGGGCACGCCCGCCCGCTCAGCCGGCTGTGTGAGGGCGGGACATCCCCCTCCCACCCCCTTTCCCCAGCGCTCTCTCCCCCACACAGAGGGTTCCGCCGCCTGAGGAAGGGGCTTCATCGCCCTCTCCTGTAGGAGGGAGAGCCCTCTCCTGGGCCTCCCCTTTCGTGGGCTGCCGGCGGCTTCTCGCCGGCCGCCGGCCCGACAGGTGAAGGGAAGCGGCGTGTGCGGGCTCCACGCTGGGGACTGCAGCGTGCCCGGGCCTCTCCCCATCAGAGGAGGGAGAGGATCCTCAGGTACCTACTCTGGGGTGCCCGGGCCGACATCCCCTCCCAGGACGTGTGTAACCCACCTGGAACATCTGAAGGACTTGTAGGGAGTTGTGGGGTGGAAGGGTCGACCCTCTGCCGTTTAGGGATACGTTAGTTCGGAGGGCCCTTCTGGGCTGGGGAAATTCCCCGTGGGGAGATGGGCGAGAGGATTCTGTTTTCCTTTAGCCCCCGGGCATCAATTCTTTAGGTTATCTCCTGCAGTCATTCCTGTCTCTGCTTTCTGTGTGGACATGCTCAGTTCATTGTAAAGCCAGTGGGAGTAGAGCATCATGTGTACCCAGCCCAGGAATTGTCGTGTTTATCATCATGTGTCTGTGTAAACTGTGTGCAGCCCAAAAGAAGGGATAGGAGTTTGTGGGCTGCAGCCTCCTTTGTGGTGTGTGTGTTCTCCCAGATCTGATACAGGTTGGGAAGATTTGTTCACTTCAAGCCAGAGAATCACAGAATTATTTAGGTTGGAAAAAGACCTTTAAGATCATTGAGTCCAACCGTTAACCCAGCACTGCCAGTTCACCACTGACTGGTCCCATGTACCCTTGCAGAGTCACGTCTTTACACGTCTAATAAAGTTTTGTGAGCTTGCTGTCATTCCAACACCTGTTTCAAGGTTGAGATGTTGATGTTACTCTCCCAATGCAGCTTCCCCCCTACACACTGTAGCCCACTTGTTGCTGCTGAAGTACATCCACAAGGAAGTCCTTGACCTATGGTTATGTTAAGAGCTGTGTTCAGTGTTGCTTGTGACTATGTCAGTGTTGTCTTGTGGTGCAAAATACACCCTGAACCAACAACTCTTGTCTTTCAGCAGATCCCTTAACTGTCCTCATTTCCCTAATCCACAGAGTAAAAGAAGCTGACACAATTGGAGAAAACCCCTGTGTCTTCAAAACACCATGTGAACCTTTTTAGTAAGGCTGTCTCTACGTTGTTCCCATCTAATCACACAAGCAGGGTGCTTTCAGGGGGTGTTTGAGACCTAAAAAGCATTTCTAGTACATGCTGGCTTGTTGGATTTAAGATGTATCTTTAACACCGTTACAAGTATCGGATCGATGATGGCCTGTAGTTAACAACTGGGAGTTAGTGTGCAGCAGGTTAAGGGAAGAACTAGATAAGAAATAGGTTTTTAATTGTCCTTAAATTGTAGGGTACTTAGTTTGGGAGGGATGTAGTTGAGCTTTAGACTGGGTGTCTGTAATTGTACTGCCTTCTAAGGTGCTTATTTTTTTTTTATCCTCTCATCTGAAAGATGTGGGATCTTTGGTGGTACAGGTGGACACGCCAGGTTCCAGCACAGTCAAACCAGCTACGTATTCTGATTCTGTTCCTGCAGTTGTTGCTGTTTGTGCTCTTTCTGCGCAAGGCGTTTGGAGGTTTTGATGACAGGCAGGTTTTCATTCACAGCAGCTGAGCATAGCACAAATGCTTCATGGAGATTTATTGTTAGGAACATTCCTGACTTTGGCTTTTAACTGAGGATGGATCAGGTACAGGCTCTGTGATGAGGTCGAACGGAGCAAGAGTGTGTAGTTGCAAAGGTGGGCTGAAGGAGTTTATAGAGCTAGAAAACTCTTGTAGCTGCTGTTCTGGAGTACTTGATGTACCATCAGGTTTTTTGAACAGATTACATGTGACTCTTAGGTAATTACGTTTCTCAGTAGGGAGATGTTTGCCAGGAAATAAGTTATTGATTTATCCTAATGTCCTGTTTGTTTTGAATTATGCCACTCGTATCTGATATTTCTTAGTCCCCTACATAATGCTAAAATGGATGCTAAAGGATTGGACTATTTCTACAGCAGCAGTGAAGTGCAGTAGCCCAGGACTTTTTGAGTCCTACTTGTGGCTGCTGGTCAATGTGATTCTTTTTATTTTTGCTTCTTTTATTGGAACAAAATGTTACAGTAGAAGAAGCCATGAGAATGTGACGTTAGCAGATCAAAAAGTGTCAGGATGGAACCCTGACAAATCAAATCCTTGGTGGGTTTAGTAGTTTGTGCCTTTATTTGGGGGAAAAAAAAATTGTATAGATTTCCTCTTGATATTTTTCTCCTGTTTTCACAGGAGAAATACTAGTATCAGAGAATGACAACAGCTGCTTCGGCAAGTGGATGCATTGTGCAAGAGGTCATTATTTACAGCTACCAGCTTTATTGAACTCTTCCTTACATTTCATCCTTCTTTGTAAGTTCATCATTTTTTGCAAAGTGATGGAAAGGTGGACAACTATGGAAATAGAATCTTCCAGCCAGTTTAGCAGAGGCAGGACCCACGAGCTCCATTTAGCTCGATTCTACCTCTGGCTGGCCTTGTGAGCTTGAAATAGTCAAAAAATGTTGCTTGGTTCTGGAAAATGAACAGGACAGGCAGGTGGAAAAGAGAATAGCCTGAGGAAAACATTAAAAACAAACAAACAAAACAACAAACCCAAGAAGAACCCTGTTGGAGTTAGGAGGTTGTTTAGGGGCATCTTTGGAGCATTCTGCTGGAGGGTGAGTGGAGCTCGGGGGCAGAGGGCAGGCTGGAGTCCCTTCTTTGTGCCATCTGCTTACCTAGGTCGGTGAAAGTTCTGCAAGAACACACTCCTCATGCTATGGAAGTGGTGAGAACAAATATTAAGGATGCTGGGATATACAGGCTTATGGGAAACTTTTCACTTTCTAAATAGAAAATTTGTTTCTTTTTTGTTTTTAACATTATGATTTTAACAGAACTTTGATCTCTTGCAGTCTTTTAGAAGTGGAAAAACAACTTAGGTTTGATGTTTTGTGTGCCATCGACTGAAATTGGGGCCATCATGAATATAACCAAGGGTGGACTGGTGCTGTTTTCAGCTAATTCCAATTCATCATGCATGGAACTGTCGAAGAGGATTGCCGAGTAAGTGAAATCCTGCAGGGACTTATTGTACTGAAGACAGATTTCTCTGTTGAAGTGAAGTTCCATGGGAAAACTGTCACGATTTGCAGGAACGTTGGGTGTACTGTATCACACAGCCTATTTCAGCAGATCAGTAGCAGAAAAAATAATTTGTGTTTAATCTGTGCGGTGGCAGGTTGTGACTGGCTGTAGTACCTTGTAGAGAACACCTGAGAAAATTCATGTTTGGATAGTGTTAAATAATCATGGCAGAAGTTGGGTTTTGTTTAGTTTGGTTTTTGCTTTTTTGTTTGGTTTGGTTTTTTTTTTTTCTTCTCTCTTTGTAGCAGAATTTTCTTAGGGGCAGAGCTGCATCCGTCCCGCTCACTGTGTATTTTAGATGGGGACTTTTCTTGAGCTTTAAATGCATTCATAGTTTATGACATAAGGACATTTTTACCAGGTTGCTGGAGCAGTATCAGGATTCAAAACACTGCCAGAGTATCACACAGGAGGGGTTTCTGCCTCAGGCCTATGTACCCAAAACTCCCTGTAGGTGGGAGGAGAAAGGAGAGCGCAGAGGAGCTCAAGTTGTGCATTACAAAGACTTGGACATAAGTGTGTGGAATACCCAGTTGTCTGCTTTTTTCTTTTTTTCAGTGGTGGGTGTCTGTGCTAATACTGGGGTGGAATAAATGCAGCAGACACTGGTCTTCCATTATTCATCGAGCAGAGCTCACTTGTGTTTCAGATTCACTCTACCCTGACACATTTTTATATAGGGAAGAAGGATTTTAAAGTGCTCTTTTAAGCATTGTGCATTCTGCTGTGTGTATATACATATATATGGCAACATACAGAGAATGTACATAGAAATACATATTAAAAATTAGAAATTGTTACATGATTTAGTAATCAAGCATTATTTTTTTTCTGCTGCTTGTTCTTCTTAGCTTGACTTGAAAATGAGTTTGACTTAACCTGCAGTGCAGCTTCTGGAAATTGTAGATGCTTGGTTAAAGGATTTCCACAATAATGACTGGTTTTATAAAATAAAATCCCACACTATTTTATT
>JANHGN010019030.1:16960-30296 GCA_024605025.1 Megaceryle maxima | reverse complement strand
CCAACAGGCGAGAATGCAGCTGTCTCACTGTTTGTGGTCTGAGTGCTGCTTCCGGTTTCGCTGTGTTTAAATCTCCCATGGGTTCTCCAGGAATGCCTCAGCCACGTCACCCTCTCGGACTCTCCCGCGAGAGTTGCCAAGTCCTGCCAGGTCTCTCCTTCTTTCCTTGGGCTTCCCTGGGTCAGGGAACCCCCTGTCCACCTCAAAAACCTCAAAAAAAGGAAGAAAAAGAATGTAGTGCTTCAGCATGGGGTTTACCTGTGCTGACACCATTGTCTTGCTGTTCACTGTTTCATATTATGAAAATACTGGTGAGTATGTTCAATTTATTCAGATCTATTTCAGTTCCTCCTGAACAAGATCAAAACACATGGATTTTTTCCATTTATTGGAAAACTCATGAATGATGAGGTTCTTGACTCACATAATGGATGTGACAAAATTTGGCCTCATATATTAAATGTCTAATGATACCAAATTACTTACTGTGGAGAAATCAGAACAACATATTTTCCCCAAAGCTTCCATGTTGCTTTCTTCATGAACAGCTTCCATTTTATCAATTAGAAAATACCAGTCTTTAGTTACTGCATTTCAGGATTAGTTTAGCAGCTTAACAGAGAAGTGAATGGAGCTTAATGTTAAATTAATATTGAACTACTAAAAAAAAATATGTATATAACCATTAACTAGTCTATTTTACAAAAACTCTTTACAGATGCAGTTAAATAGGCTTACCCTCCCTCTTTGATTCTTATCATCTATAAGCTAAACATCATGTTTCCAATATGTTCCACAGCCCACAGCCTCACAGTAAAGAGTGATGTCACATCAGTATAAAGCTTGTGTAAAATGCTGCTGAAAGACAAGCCAACAGTAGCTCACATAATAGCGTAACCTCCTGTTCCACATAGATACAGTGTACTAAAATGCAATTTCAAGGAGAATCTAAAATAATACCTACATGTTGATGTCTAATGTCAAGCAGAACATGGTAAAGTTGAAAATTACTAAATTGAAGGGGGAAAGGGATAAAACCAAGCTTGCTAGAGACAAGCTTGGGGACAGCACATAAGTGTTTGTGGGACTGGGTACTGGTGAGGTCCTTTAGTCTGCCATACCAGTGGAGGTAGGGGAAGGAGTATCATGCACTAGCAAAGACACAAGGAATATTGATGGGCTGGAAATTATGGTGGTTCCTGGGAATGGTCAGGTGGAAACTAGGTCTCTTCCCCTTCAAAAGGTAATTGGATTGGTGGCTCAGCTGGAGTGCATCTACATCCGTGCATGCAGCATGGGTGGTAGGCAGGAGAAGCTGGAAGCCATTGTGCAACAGGAAAACTATGGACCTGGAGAAGGATCACAGGCCAGCATGAGAGCACCTGGAGTACAAGGTAATGGAATTTCAGCCAATAAGTCAGCTTTGACGAGGACTCAAATACCTGTATGCAAATGAATGGAGCATGGGGAAAAAGCAACAGGAGTTACAGATGTGTGCACACCTACAGGCTATGATGTCATTGGCATCACTGAGATGTGGTGGGAAGGCTCCTATGACTGGAGTGTGGGAATGGATGGATACAGGCTTTTTTGAAAAGACAGGTGGGGGAGAACAGGAGGAGGTGTTGCTCTCTATGTCAGTGACCAGCTGCAGTCCATGGACCATGGTCTGAGGATGGATGAGGAGCTAATCAAGAGCTTACAGGTCAGGGTTAAAAGGAAGGCAGAGGAAGGTGATATCATAGTGGGGGGCTGCTAGAGGCCACCTGACCACAAAGACTAAGTGGATGACACCCTCTACAAACAGAGAGGAGTAGCTTCATGTTCACAAGCCCCAATCTTCATGGAGGATTTGAACCACTGTGATTATCTGTTGGGAGTTCAACACAGCAGGGCAACAGCAATCCAAGAGCTTCCTGGCATGAAATGGTAACAGTTTTCATCTCCAAGAAAAGGTGCTATGCTGGACCTTGTTCTCACCAACAAGGAGGGGCTGGTGGGTAATGTGAGGCTCAAGGACAACCTTGGCTGCAGTGACCACAAAATGGTGGAGTTCAAGATCCTCAGGGCAAGAAGAAGGGTGCACAGCAAACTCACTGCCCTGGACTTCAGGAGAGCAGATTTTGACCTCTTCAGGGATCTGCTTGGTAGCATGCCAAGAGATAAAGCCCTGGAGGGAAGAGGGGCCCAAGAAAGTTGGTCAGTATTCAAAGGTCACCTCCTCCAATCCTGGGAGCAATGTCCTAAGAAAGAAACTCAGGCAAAAAAAGACAGGAGGCCTTCATGGATGAACAAGGTGCTCCTGGACACAGATGAAAAATAACAGGCTCTACAGAGAGTGGAAGCATGGACAGGCAGCCTGGGAGAATTAAAAAGAAGGTGTCGAAGTAGCCAAGGATCAAGTTAGGAAAGCTAAAGCCCAGATAGAATTAAAACTGGCCAGAGACATCAAAGGTAACAAGAAAAGCTTCTACAGGAACACCGGTGACAAAAGGAAGGCCAGGGAAGATGTGGGCCCTCTACAGAAGAAAACAGGAGACCAGGTAGTGAGGGATATGGAGAAGGCTGAGGTTCTCAATTATTTCTTTCCCACAGTCTTCACCAGTAAGGGCTCTAGCCACACTGCCCAAGATGCAGAAGGCAAAGGCAGGGACTGAGAGAAAGAAGATCTGTCCAGCATAAGTGAAGACCAGGTTCAAGACCATCTAAAGAATCTGAAGTTGTACAAGTTCATGGGACCTGATGAGATGAATCACCATGTCTTGTGGGGAATGATAGATGAAGTTGCTAAACAGCTTTCCATCATATCTGAAAAGTCATGGCAGTCTGGTGAAGTTCCCACTGACTGGAAAAGGGAAAATGTAATACCCATTTTCAAAAAGGGAAGAAGGAAGACCCAGGAAAACACACATCAGTCAGTCTCAACTCTGCCCAGCAAGATCATGGAGCAGATCCTCCTGAAGGATCTGCTAAAACACAAAAAATGATGAGGTCATTGATGGCAACCATCATGGCTTCATCAAGGGCAAATCCTGTCTGACAAATTTGGTGGCCTTCTGCAATGGGGTTACAGCATTATCAGATAAGGGAAGAGCAATTGATATCATGTACCTGGACTTGTGCAAAGCATTCAACACTGTCCTATGCAACATCCTGGTCTCTAAATTGGAAAGACATGAATTTGATGGATGGACCACTCAGTGGATAAGGAAATGGCTGGTTGGTCACACTTAAAGAGTTTCAGTCAATGGCTTGATGTCCAAGTGGTCGTCCTGTTTAACATCTTTGTGAGTGATTGGGACAGTGGGATTGAGTGCACTCTCAGAAAGTTTGTGGATGACAACAAGCTGTGTGGTGTGCTTGACATGCTGGAGGGAAGGGCTGCCATCCAGAGGGACCTTGACTGGCATGAGACGTGGGACCATGCCAGACTCATGAAGTTCAACAAGGCCAAGTGCAAGGACCTGCACCTGGGTTGGAGAAATCCTAAGCACAGATACAGGTTGGGCAATGAGTGGATTGAGAGCAGTCCTGAGGCAAAAGACTTGGGGTTGCTGACGAAAAGCTCAATGTGAGCCATTGATGTGCAAGTGCAGCTCAGAAAGCCAACCATATCCTGGGCAGGTGATTCTCCCTCTACTCTGTTCTTGTGACACCCCACCTGGAGTACTGCCTCCAGTTCTTGAGTCCTCAAGACAAGAGGGACATGGGCCTATTTGGAGTAGGTCCTGATGATGGTCACAAAACTGATCAGATGGCTGAAGCACCTCTCCTGTGAGGACAGGCTGAGAGAGCTGGGGTTGTTCAGCCTGGAGAAGAGAATTCTCCAGGGAGACCTTATTGTGGCCTTCCTGTATCTGAAGGGGCCTACAAGAAAGCTAAGGAGGGGCTTTTTATACGGTATTGCAGTGATATTACAAGGCATAATGGCTTTAAACTGGAAGAAGGTAGATTCAGGTTAGAAATTAGGAAGAACTTTTTCACTACAAGGGTGGTGAGACACTGGAACAAGTTGCCCAAGGATGCTGTAGGTAAACTAACTCTGGATGTGTTCAAGGCCAGACTGGATGGGGCTTTGAGAAACCTGGTCTAGTGGAAGGTGTCCCTTCCCACAGCAGGGAGGGTGGATGGAACTAGATGATCTTTAAGGTCCCTTCCAACCCAAACTATTCTATCCTTCTAAGATTCTATAAATTCAAAACACAGCGGGTTAATAAATACATCACTTAACTAAACATGTACTTTAGTTTTCCAACTTTACATATTTTTTAGTGTTATTTGCCATCAAACCAAAACTAACAGAGAAGGGAGAACATGCTCCTGCATTCTCCAGATACACCACATTGTCACGTGGTGCCAGGGTTGTTGTCACTTTAAATTAAAAAAAACCAAAACCCACAGTGTGGTTATGGACATGATATAAAAGCTGAACTGACAAATAAACATATGATGAATAAAGTCCCACTGAAGCTGCTGCCTATTACCTTTGGTTCTTTGAAGGTTCTAATAAAACGTCAAGATATGTAAGGTTTTGTGACAGACCATACAGCTTAATGCCGACTTTCAACTTGAAATGGTTTGCGTAGTTTCAAAAAATGCTATCTATTTCTTCTCCTAATTCTCTGAAGGCCACTTTGGTAGGTCTTCTCAAAACAAACCATCAGGAGTCAGCACATCACATAATTAATATGGGACTATTAGTGTCACTACTTTCAGTAACAATATAACTCTTTTATATAATAGTTTAGTGGACTGACTACTTTATGGTGACAGAGAAGGCCCCCTGTTTCAGGCTGAAAGAACCGCCTCTGCACCACAGGTCTTATGCCTGAATCACAACAATACAGACTGTACTGAACAGCAGAATCTAAGTTACTCTGGTCCCTGTGTTTTATATTATTTATCCAGCCATGTCTGGGTTAAGGTGAATGTATGCATTTGGGTGCACAGCTTTTAGGATGATTTTGAATCCTGAAACAAATTCCTTGGCACAATTAATGGCATAAATATTAGGTATCAACAGTTCTCCCTAAATATAATTTCCATGGTAAATTTTGTGCTTTCCAAATTATTAGCTTTTTACTGTTGCAGAGAGCAAAGAAGGTATAAAGGCCTTAAGAAGGAGAAAAGCAATAAATAATGTATGCTGTAATTGAAAAGTAAAAGCCAAACAGCATCAAAAGTGTTCCAGGCAGTATAATGGTTTTATGTGTTCCTGAATATGAGTCATTATATTTCAGCAAATGCATGGTCACCAATCTTAGTCTGCATAAAAATCTGTTATAGTTTTATGTGACTCAGTATTAGATCTGATAAAAAATTTAAAAACTAATGGATAACACAATTCTTTAGAACTGAAAGAACGCTACTTCTTCCAACATGCTCTGGAGGAGCAAGGAGAAAGTTACGGAGCTGACAATGTTGAAATATCCTGACTCTCAATTAAAACTAAAATTGTAACAACTGTATATAGAATAATGCAAATTAAAAATAAAAGTGAAATAAAATGTTTTGATTTTTTAAGCTAAAATATTCTAGCATAATTGAAGCATATTCTTATTGATTCTTCCTGTTGATAAACTCGACATTTGCATATTTTGTTCTTCACTGAAGCAAGGATGTCAAAATCATAAAATCCTTCACAAAACTGAGTTGCTGAACAAGAGACTATCATGCAGTTGTAGTTGTTGTCTCTTAAAGTCACACCCTTAACATATAAAATCGTTGTCCTGTGAAACCTCACTGAGGTTTCTTTGCCATCATCCCTTTAAATAAAAAGATAACAATCAACAATGGCTTTGAGAATTGAAAGTGAATAACTTCATTCAGAGTGTACTAAACTAATAAATGATTACAAATCTATATTGGGAAATCAGTCAATATTAAAGAGTTGTAAATACATTGTTCCTACATTGTTTTTCCTTGTGGTTAGATCTACATGAACATACACACAGAACATATGTATATGTCTCTTAACTGTAGTTAAATAAAGATAAATAAATTCTACTAATTTATTTTTCCAAGCTAACAAAGTCCTTTGAGCTTGAAAGGGCTGATATCCCCGGTTGCTTCCCAGCTGATACACAGATATTTTAAATCTTATTAGCCTTACTTGAATTCTTTTCTTAAGACTCACTTGCATAGTTTAGCCATTTGTTGGGTAGAGTTGATAATGAGATGTTTTGTAACCTGTGACTTCTTGCCTGGTAAAGATGAAAGAGGCCTTCAGACCCCTAATAAAAGGTAGTCAAGATATCAAGATAAGCACAAAAGAGGACACCAGTGTTAAGATCAGCACCTGAAAACTAATTTAAACTAACCTTCTTGGAGCATTCAAGGGCCAAGGATGTATGAGCTAACCTCATGACCATACATGGGCAAAGGAAGCTTAGAGTTCAAATAACGAACTGTGTGAGGAAGACTATGAATGACCACCAGAGGGGGAAAAGACCTTAACCCTAATTTTATTATGCATGCTCAGACTATGTAAATGAATTCCAGGAACTCATTGGAGTAAGACTGCCCTTCCCAGGTAATTTGATGAATACGTCTGTTTTTCCTGTATATTAGATGGTGTGTTTTGCTAATTCACTGGAGCACTTACGGGGGAGAATCCCCAGTGCTGCAGTAAAGAATGCCTGCTTAATAACAACTCTGTTGTTATTGGGTATTTATCTCTGAATCCTTACCCAGCTGCACCTAGCCTCCCACCTCCATGAGGAGTGTTGGAAAGCAAGGGGTTTTGGAAGCTCGTAAATGACAAGAATGAGCTTTGAGCTAACGAAATAACATTGTCTCCCATCAAGGGGAAAGAAAAAAAAAACAACCAACCAACTAAAAAGAGACAAGGTGGCAATGACTGGAAAGTGAAGGTAGTGAAGGTGGGGAGAAAAATGAAAACAGAACGTCAAAGCTGCTGTAAGGATGATGGTTCTTTGTCCTGTCATTTTTATGACAAAAGACATATTTCTCAATAACAGCGATTGAAGCAAGTCTCTTGATTCTTTTTTCTAGCTGCAGGCTGAAGAAACCACATGGACTCTTTTCAGACTTTTGCAAGTTACAAATATACACTCTTTTGTACCAGCAATCAAATAATATCAGGCTCAACAAAACTGAGAACACTTCTGAAAATATGATGATTAAATTTATCTGGACATCATTTTGCTTAGATATGAAGTGCTGTTAGTAAGTAAACATTACATTACAGCATATATCAAAGAGCCTGGTAAATTTACAGAGGTCACTAATAATAAAGAGAATTATTACAGTGCATTGGCATTGACCATTTTATCAGCAATAACCAACTGTTTTGTAGTAGTGTTAATATCTTTTCATAAGCTGCTACCACTGACAATTTTAAAGCAACTGCTTCCACCTATTGTCACTGGTAGTTATAAACACCTTATGTAACAACTGGCAAGGCTAAGGAAGAAAAATGGAGAAAAGTTAATGTTCAATGGAAATAAGATGGAAACCCCAGTGCAGAAAAATCATTGAACATACTAGCTGCAATCTGATACTGAAATTTTGGAGTAAGATGCAGACATAACATCTGCATATCTTTAGGAATGAGCAGGAAAGGTTAACCTCATCCCAAAAGCCTCTACAGCTTCAAACAAACCACAGACATTTCTATGTGCATTGTAACATGTCAAAGACATTTTTGCACTATAAAAAATATCAAATAGGGAGGCATTTCTCAGTGAGCAGCCTGAAGGCCAGACCATGTGACTGAGACAAGGAGTAGACCAATTATTTCCTAAGTAGTTGGCTAGTGACAAAATAGAACTTCTTCAACAGATGGAAAAAGTAGTAGATAGTCATCTAATAATTAGGACCATGCACTAGGCAGTATAGGAGCATAGCCAGGCAGGAACTTTATCTGGTTCTCCTGAGCATTTATTGAACATTATTCTTTTTGGCATTTAACTCCCTCTCTCTTACCCTCCTCCCTGCTTTGATGAAAAATATTCAAATCCAAGGTTTTTTCTTACTAAAGAGCTGTCATCAGTAGCACCACACTTTCTTTTTTTAAAAATTATTATTTTCAGCTACCAGGAATTGGCATCTTCTGTTAAATGCTCACATTTGCAGAAAATGCCAGCTCTAATTATCACAGAGCCTTAATTTATTACTGCCAAAATGAAGAAAAGATTGGCATGCCACTTGGGTGTGTTATATCACAAGGTCAGACATTGCTACTGCTGTTACTGGAATTGTCTGTGGTACACAAAAATAACAGAACAAGAAAAGAAAATCCCAACTAAATGGTAAGGAATATTTAATAGTCTAACAGTGGAATTTTCCTATCATTGATTACTGTGATTTCCTGACTGCCTTCTCCCAACGAAAATAAAGAGGTAGACAAAGTAACATCCATGCCTAAACAAATTATATACGTGACATATTCTGTCTATAATGGGCAGAAAATATTATTAATTTTAAACATGGGCTTTTTTAACTGAAGCTTGTTGGCCTTAGAGCTACCCAGCACACTTGCATTTTTCATTATTTTTGTTTCACTTGTTGAATTGAAAAGAAAAATTTGTATCCAGGGAAACCCTGGAGTTCCCTCACTCTAGTGGGGGTTGCTACAGGAGACAAAACCTGCTGGGAGTTTCCTAGCATCCCCTCCATCCCTATACACTTTCTCATGAGATTCCCTCATATCTTAAAAGTAGATAATCACTGAATTTAAGATGCTATGAAGAAAAAAAAAACAAAACAAAACAAAAAAAAACCTTCACTTGTATTTGAGAACTCTGAAAAAGGTCTTTTTAAATAGTACGCAGTGGGTGATATGTCTTCTCAGAAATACAGGTTATTAAAAGAACATGAAGCCTATCTTCTCCTTAGAATTTGTTATATTCAAATTCAAGCATTTAAACTGTCTTCAAGGTATTTCATGTTTCAGCCTTGAAATCTAAAAGTCTGTTAAATACTCCAAAATGAAGACTGTAGGAAACAATGATGCTCCCCAGCAGAACTGAATGTTTCACATCACTAAAACTTGCATTCCTTTAAAAGGTCTTCAAGAAATAATAAGAAACCATACCAAAATAAACCAATCCATGTTACATACTACAAATGGGGGAAAAAAACCCTAAAAATATTGAAGATTCAGTTCTAAGTAGCTAAATAAATAATACTTAAGAAACAATATTGAATTGGTTAGCATTAATCAGTGCTCACAGAAACATTAATAGGGAATAAAAGGTGATCTGCAAGGCATAGAACAGTTCCCTACCAGCTACACTCAAATCTACTTGCCTAAACTGCAGAAATCTGAAGTCCATAGTAGATGCAGGATACATTTAACACAGGGCTTGACACAGGCACAAGGGAGCAAGACCAGCAGAGCATCAAAAGGGTTCACTTCTAACAGCCTATTCAAGATCTTAAAGACCTGTTCCCTGATAGATATTGAGACTGATGTAACCCAATCGATCTCACAGTAATAAACAGGATAAAAATATAAAAACATGCGAATACTAATGGATCAAGGATCTGTGATAGCTAATCAGCATCACAAGAAAAATGACATTTTAGCAATCTTTTTAGCCACTGCCGAGTCTCACGACCTCTTATCAATGGCATACCTAAAAGGCATAGAACAAAGTGAATTTGTAACACTTTAAGGATGGTGCTATAGCATCAGGGAAATCACTGACAAGAATTAAATGTAAGTAATGGTATATATTATGTATAATTCTGGATTGCTGTCAACTATGTCAAGGTTATAAGCCAATCTGCATTACCTTGAGAATGCCAAACCCCAACTGGTTCCCAGTTTAAAAAGTGCTGACTGTCTAGGAACTGACTGAGACCTGACAATATAACCACCTACTTTAGGATGCAGTTTCATTTGCCAAAGACACCATAGCAAACAAGCAATGTGAAGAAAGCGGAATCTTCATCTGCCTACTGATTTTAGGAGTCAGATTTGGAAATCCACTTCAGGATAATTCATACCTCACTCCTTTAAGGAATGAAGAAAAGATGTGGAAAATCAAGAACTCAAAATAGATGTCATTTTTGGGGGAAAAACCCCACAACCTTGAGAGTTGTTGTTGGTACATGGTACAGGCAAAATTGGGCAAAGTCACAGGACAAGTGCATATTCACAATGCTATAGAAACTGTATTTGAAACTAGATCTCAGTGTAAGAAATCTTACAGATAGATGCTTCAGTGATGCTGGTGCACTTACCATGACTAAATGTCAAAGTACAATATTTTTACATGCCAGAAAAGACGGTACTATGTATTTTAAAGCTGTCATTTAGGGTAGAAATACATTTTAAAGAATTACAGATTCACAGACTCACAGAATGTCAGGAGTTGGAAGGGAACTCGTCCAATCCCCCTGCCAGAGCAGGATCAGGTCAGACAGGAATGCGTCCAGATGGGTTTTGAATGCCTCCAGAGAAGGAGACACCACAACCTCTCTGGGCAGCCTGTTCCAGTGCTCTGTTACCCTCACTGTGAAGAAGGTTTTTCTCATATTTATGTGGAACGTTCTATGTTCCAGCTTCCACCTTTGCCCCTTGTCCTATCATTGGTTGAGACTGAGAAGAGCCTGGCTCCATCCTCCTGATACTCACCCTTTACATATTTATAAACGTTTGTGAGGTCACCCCTCAGTCTCCTCCAAGCTAAAGAGCCCCAGCTCCCTCAGCCTTTCCTCACAAGGGAGATGTTCTACTCCTTTAATCATCTTTGTGGCTCTGTGCTGGACTCTCTCAAGCAGTTCCGTGTCCAAGAGTATAAAATAACAGATATTTAAACATTTAGATGTCAAGCATTGCTTTGAAGATATGCAGATTCTACCTTAGCTTTTTTAATATAATATTGTATTTTTCTGAGCCATTTTGTCTTACTGTGTCTTCTGATACTGTTATCAGGGAAGCAGACCTGTGTCAAAGTTAAACCATCTTTTAGCATTTTTCCATTACCAAGAGTTTATTTCATCACACTTTCAACCAGGAGGTAGATTAAGTCACAAAGCTCCTAGAGAGGCATGCTTTTTTATGCATTACATAAAGCTTCACACTGAGAACTTCAGGGTAAAAGTCTTACTAAAATGTGCTTTCTTCCGTTGGTACAAATAATTTTTTTTTCTAAATTAGGCTTAGTATGTAGAAGATTGCAAGTCTAGTAATGGGCCAAATCATCTGATGATTTTGAAACGTCTCTAGTCACTTAAGAGTTATCATAACTGATTTTGTTCTACCCACATAGTAGTTGTTCACCAGCAACCACTAGTGAGCTGTCAAACTCTCCTCATATCCAAGAAATTTACAGTAGTTCTTTCAAAGTGCATCACACAGAATACATAACTCTGTTTTCCAAGTACAAATACTTGTTCTGCCATAGCAATAAATGTGAAGAGGTAGAATTCTACTTCATCTTCCCTTGCCTGAAATATTCTGAGAACATCATCTAAGGTGACTGAATGATGGCAGTACCCTTGCAAAGCACTGACACAGTTTGAGAACTGGAACAGATTATGCCAGTTACATGCTTTACACTTAAAGTGAAGAGCAACTTAAAAAGTAAAGTTCAAAAAGGTTAGATTTGTTCTTCTCTATTCAAAAGAGCTTTTTACCATACGTATCTTTTTTTCTTCTTGAAAATGAATGAAACAGGTCAGCAAGGTAAGGCTTGAGCCGAATCTAGACTTTCCATTGATAACATGGAAAATTCTCTAGTTTCCACTGGTGCAGCCTCACTGAATTCAGTTGAGTTGAACAGACTGGATCACTGAATTCAAAATACTACAAGTCAAATCTAAATGAGCTTCACCTTTTCATTCTCTCCATGTCATACATATTATTTCTTCTGTACACAAGTAAATTCTCATGCTATCACTAGGAGCTTGAGAGTAAGTCTAATAGCCAAGTCTAAGAAGGTCCTTATTTTGAAGCTTTTGCTCACCAGTGTTTAACAAGTATCTGGGCTCCCTGTCCAGTTTCTGGAGAGACATGGGCACTTCAGATACTACTGCTAAGAGTCATAATGGGGAGCATGGATCTGCTGATAGCTAGTCCATGAGAAACATCAGAGCTGAGGCACTGCCCTTTCTTTGTGTGTCACAAAACAGTCATTCCACAAAACCCATACATACCACACCACCTCTCTGTAGTGTGAGCACTCTCACCATGAGGGAAGAGCCACATGCTCCATTAGGTGTTCAGTCCGGTGTAAGAAATCAGACTGGGTCAGGTAGGACAACGCAAACCTTGTCCCACATCAATCCTGCCTGAAGCTCTTCAGAACAAGGAGGGAAAGGCTTTTGAGTCTCCTGCTTCCGTTCTTCAGGGCATTAGTGGATGATTGGTGTACTTTCTTAGGTTCATTTCCTTTTACAAAATAAAGCACTGCTACCATAGGGGAAAATTTTTAACAGAGAATAAACTTGATAACTGGAACAACTCTGTATTATATAGTTTTCATCTGGGATGGCTTGCAAAAATACTTTTTTGTTTTGTTTTATTTTTTTTAATTTGGCAAATATGACAAATCTAGAGAATTGATTTTCTCTCACTTGTGTCCACCTGTAAGAAAATGAATTGAAGCATATGTCTTCTTGGTATCCTTATCTGTAATAGCCTAAGTAAAAATGGTTAATAAAACCTCTCATGTTGTCCATCTTTAGCTATGGAAACAGAATTGAATGACTCAAAGCTATGAATTCAGTAACAGCCTGTGATGTTCCACAGCACTGCTTCTCAGCACAGAGCACGGGCTTTCTGTCTTCCCAAGACACTTACATGACTTAAAGGAATAGGTGGGGAACTGAAAAGATGTTGAAGGATAAATGTCTGGAGGCCTATTTCTCAGGATGAAAAAAAAAGCCAGAGGTCATTTGAGCACATTTGTAGTTCAATTTAAAAATAAACTACAATTTGATAAGCTTTATTCATATGAAACATCAGAAAGGCAAAGATGCTAAAAAATATTTAACATATTTATATTTGTATTACAAAATCAGATTTTCAAGCATAAATCATCCAGTGAATAGAATAGATCAATGTCAGGCCCAAAAATAGTATATACCTACTCTGTTAATTAACTGTAATACTGCACAAGCAAAATGTTACATACATGCAGAGAGGGAAAATGGTGCAAATTCTGCATTTGCAACACTTCAGTCCCAAGTATAGTGATCACAACAGTACAGCTCAACTGCTGTCTGTCCCTGACTGCAAAACTGGAGATGCCAGTCAAAGCTGGAGTCCCAAAATGTAAACACAGATTAAAAGATGGTGGCCATTAAGGAAAATGGAGGTAAAAAAAAGCTATGGCTAGTTGAAGCCCAGTAAGTCTTCAGG
>JANHGN010019029.1:0-16733 GCA_024605025.1 Megaceryle maxima | reverse complement strand
TAATTAAAAAAAAAAACCAACCCCCCCCAAAAAAAAAAAAAAAAAAAAAAAACCAACAAAAAAAAAAACAAACTGAAAGGAGCCGCTCATCTCCCACACCTCCTGCGTCAGGAAGCGGCTCAGAGAAACCAACGGGCCCCGCCCCCCTCCCCCCCGGACCGCACCCGCCCCGGCGCTGACCTGATGGGGTTGATGTGCAGCTGCTCCTCCCGCAGCCCCCGCCAGGCCCCGGGCAGGAACTCCTTACACCACAGATACGCCTTGCGCCGCGTCCGCGGGTCGAGCGGCGGCTCCTCCTCAGGCGGCGGCAGCAGCAGCGCGGAGGGCGGGGGCGTGGCGCCTCTGCCCGCCGCCACAGGGCCTTTCCCCTCTGACTCGGCGTGAGCCAGCGGCGAGGGGGGCTGCCCGGCGGTGGGGAGGACGACGCCGCCCCCGCCGGAGCTGCAGCCTAGGAGGAGCCCGAGCGGGGAAGGGTCGGTCTCGCCGTTACAGAACTTGGTCTTCATGGCGTGGGGCGGGCGTGCGAGGGGGCGGCGGCGGGGAGAAGGGGGGTGCGCAGCGGCCGTTCGGTCGAGGAGTGGGTGCAACAGCTCGCGCACTCTCACCCCACGCGCGTCCTTCCGCCGCGAGCGCCAGCGGCGAGTGAGCTGCGCGCTCGCTCCCAGCCGCCCTTTTTATAGTCCGCCCGGCACGCGGGCCCGCTCGGCTCACGCGCTCTCCCTGCGCCCTGATTGGCTCCCGGCGCGGGGCCCCGGCCGGCGGCGGGCCCGGGGAGGGGGAGAAGCTGAGAGCGAGCGAGGGTGAGGAGCGCGCGCGTCTTCTCCCAGCGCCCAGCGATTGGTGCGCGAGGGGAGCACGAGGCGCTGGCTCGCGCAGTCGCCACCGCTCCTGGCGTGCGAGGGGCGGGCACGGAGCGCGCCAATTGGCCGCTCCCCGGTTGTCCCGGCTACCGGCGCGCGCAGCGGGGGTTGGGGGGGGTGCAGCTCGAGGTGACCCCGCCTCCCTTACCTCCCCCTCCTCGCTCCCCCCATGGCGTTGGCCGGCCCGGGCAGAGCTCCTCCGGCCCCGGTCCCCCTTCCCGCCGGGTTCGGCCCTGCTCTCGTCGCCTCCGGGCGCCCCTCTGTGCCCGCTGCTTCTCGTCGGCCCGGCGGCCGCCGCTCAGCCCCGAGAAGGGTTTAACGGCGGAGGTTCCTCCCGTCTCCCCAGGGCCGGAGCTGACCCAGGGGCGAGCACTGAGGGCAGAGGGAAGGAAGTGAGCGGGGCAGGGCAAGGGTCACCTCACGGGGTGCCGGTCGGTGGAGCCGCCGGCGCTGGGTCTCTGGTTATGCGGTAACGGAGCCGGCACTTGTGCGGGGCTGGCCGTGCCAAGGCTCCCTAACGTGCCGGCGTCATTTGCTCCCGTGACTTGCTACGGAAACGCGGGCGATCCTTGCGCTGTGAAAGGCGGACTGCAGCGATCGGCTGGCTCTTTATTTAAACCGCTCCTTACGGAAAGTTGCCGAGTTACGGGGTGATCACGCGAGGGCTGATTCACGCCCGTGCGCGGAGCTGGTCTCTTTCGGTTCACGGGACGACCGGACCTGAACAGCAAGGGAAGCTACGGGAAGGAAAAACAGAAACAATTTCCCCACGCAGTGCTCCGAAGCTGAGTTTCTTTGTTAGTTTTGGCGGTGGGAAGACGTTCTCCGCTTACGGGAAACGTCAGCACCTGCCCTCCCGTCCTCGGCAGCCTGAGGGGTACCGAGCGGTGACGTCACGGCCAGCTGGAGGAGCCGCAGCGGGGGGAAGGAGGAGGAGGGTGCCCTGCGTATGTCACATCGCCTCGTCATAAGTAAACAGTAAAGGAATACATCGCCTTTAAGCTCTGAACTACCTCTGCACCCTTCTCTTCTCCCCCCCGCTCCTTTGGCTGTGTTCCCTCGATGGCCTTTTACTGTATAGAAGAGAAGCCCTTGGGCTGTTCTCGGAATAGCCGCCAGCCTTGCGGCGATAGGTGTTAAAAGTTGGGGATTGCGGGGTTGCGAGGGGCTTCCCGATATGCTCCTTCCCTCGTCCCTTCCTGAACAATTTCACCACGTGGGCGGCTCCCTCATTTTGTCTGCGCACTTCACGTCAACACTGGTTCTGGAAAAAACCCAAACAGCCCAGGGATTTCCTGCGAAGTGGCGGGAACACTCCAGAACTGGCTTCGGAACTGCTTTGTGCTGCCAAAGGAGCTTCAGCACAACAGAAACTGTCCTGGCTGAGGCATGCCAGCCCCTGGTTTAGAGGAGTGATGTATGGGTTAGGGGTGCCAACCTGGAACGGAAGAGATGCAGATTCTCTTTTCTCCCCTTTGTGCCTCAGCTCTTTGTTTATGAAATAAAATCCCTGGATCTTAGCACAGATTCAGATGCTGGAGAGGGGACCTGCGGTAGCTGTAGAGGTTGTACCACAGAACAGGGGAGATGCCCCTGTTCTTTGCAGGTCCCTGCTGAAGTACCTGATGTCATCACTGATGTTGAATAGCTAACTATCAAAAAACAGTTCTACAGATGGAAACCTCTTTCTGCAGCAAATGCTGATGATGTCTCTACATGTGGGAAGATGATGTGAAAATACCAGAAAAAATTGCCTTTCAAACTGGCCCTTCTGTTTCCAAGTGATCAAGCTTCATACTATTTTGTCACAGTATGAGTAACAGGACTTCTGTTTTTTCCTAATTAGCATTATCGGACTGATGTTTTTTAGATTGCTGTTAGTGTGGAAAGAGAAGGCAAAAAAAACCCCAGAACTAAAAGATATCTTTTTCTTGTGTGGAGAGAATTCTCCCCACTTCTAGTAGACAAGAAAACTCCCAACTTTTTGATAGTGGTCATTTCACTGACACTTGTTCATGCCAAGTCATAAGCTTTGTTTCAAAACCTCAAATCTGTTTCAATGGCTCAGGGACTTTAGAAGGAGATAGGAAAATTATAGCGCTATTTGTTTTATATCCTTTTGATTACAACACACCCTTTCCCAGTGTCAGTCCAGCCTGGGCTCTGTCCTGCAATGAATTCCGTTTTGATAAGTGTCCTGGATCCAGATGAAGCCTGTAAACATATTTCCTTTAGACATTTGTTCTGCTCATTACATCTTTTATTGGTTTAACACTTTATTAGTAACTCAATTTATTCTTGAGTTTACCAAAAGGGTGTAACTCACGCAAAAACTGTTCAAGAGTGTTTTACAACAAACACAGTCTATCTCAGAGGAGACACCAGCATGTACAGTGCAATAAAAGTGAGAACAAAGCAGCAGCAGAACTTGTGACAGAAATAAAGATGAGTAATCGTAAGGCCTTGCAGCTTGAGTTGATATGAAGGTGTAATCAATATGTTAATAGCCAAAATTTCTTTTTTCTTTTTTTTTTTCTTTTTTTTTTCTTTTATTCATTTTTCCAGAAATAAAACGTTGGTTAGGGAAGCCATTATTGGTTAAGGTGACTTCTGTCATTAAATTGTGGGTAATGGTTCTTTCAGCCATGTTACTGCCATTGTGGATGTGAATGGGCAAGAAGCCATGTGCAGTGAACTTGGTCTTACTGAAAAACCTCAGCAGCAATGCCAAGAATGAATGGTCTAAAGGCATGATGCAAAACCCAGTAGAATATGTGGAAAGACAGGTACTGGTTTCATGGAACATGAAAATAAACATTTTCTGCTCTTACTCAAGAACTTCCCTGGTTTGGCTCAAAGTGTGCAGGAGGAGCAATGTATCAGAAATGTATACTGCTCTTCAGTATCCATTTTTGCTCTACAGATAGAGGTTTTCATTCTAGAGCTACTAAGATAGTACTTTGCATAAGTTTTAAGTCCACATTTAAATAAAACAATCAGAAAAAAAGGAAAACAAACCTACTGGTATATGTGATTTTTTTTTTCCACTTCTAAGGCGGAATCTATTACACTTAGATAACACATATAGTCAAATTCAACAAAACTTAAGGCTTCTGAAAACATCAGAATATACTGAAAACTAAAAGGCATCAGAAAACAAAACAAAAGCTCAAAGGGAATTAAGTGCTGAATTATTGTCTCAAACACTCCAAGACCGAAGAGTTAAAACACTGGACTCAAACTTGAGAAACCTGATTTTCTCAGCAGCAACTGACCCCCATTTCCATTTTTTGGGCACTACAAATACCTCGTTGTTAGGTACCAATGCAATATCCTACCCAATGGATTAATCCATCAACCAGCTGTCTCCTTAAGGAATGGAGAAAGACAAACGTGTCTTCATGTTCCTGATGTCAGATTTTACACCATAGCAACCAACCTGCATTAGCACACTTTTTTTTTTTTTTTTTTCAGACAGCAGACCTGGGTTCTGTATCCATGTTCAATTTCTGATTCCATCTAATAGGTTAATCTACTGTAGCATCTAACAAATGATGCCTATTAAGAGAATAGTTCAGTTGCCCATATGCCCCGGACAACCTTGCTTTAAAGCCTGTGAAGGAAGTAACAGCGAGATAAGTAGGGTTAAGGGCACACAGAGAACACATAGTGACTATGCTGTGAGCAAGATACAGTCTGGAGTAAAATCTCCTCTCCTGGGGTAAGCAGGGGCTTGAGAGTTTATATGACTTCTGCTGTGGAGGGAGACAAAAGTACTTGTCACAGAAACCTCCTTCCCCTCAGACAGTAAAAAACAACTTTTTTTTTTCCTCTGTAATTTACTCTTTCTTCAACCCCGTACCCTGCACATGTAATCTATTGCTTCAGTGGCTGACTAGAATATAACACTCAGCAAGTCCATTACTACCTTTGAAGTAATGGAGACACTTCTTCACCAAGTCTTGATAGAAACGCCTGCTTTCCACAGGTTCTGAATGCAGTCTTAAGCACATATTCTAGCAGGAGAGGGCAGATCTCTCTGTAATGTCTCATGTCTCTGATGTCTCTTACATCAGTGTCACATCAGCCATTTGTTAATTTATTTGTGTGGTTTATTAAAGCTTATTAGAATATTTTTGCCCAGTTTTCTGTAATACTTTTATGTCTGTAATGAAGGGAATTACAGTTGGATCGATGTGTGGTTTTATTCACTCCAATTGCATTGGTGCTGTAGCAATTGCTTATTGCTCACAAAAGAGCTAAGTCTAGAATTCTGACTCATAAAGCGTGTAATTTTCTTTCACAACTCTTTCTCGCTATTATATCAAGCAGCAGCAGATTTTACTGGCAAGATCAAATGCCTGCTGAGGCCAGATCTGCCACACGGCACAGAGAGAATGACACTGTTGAAGAAGGATGCAGATACTTATTTCAGCTGAAAAGCTTGCAGGCTTCTTAAGAGCAGCTGTCTTTAAATGTTCTTTATGGACAAGTAGCAGGTAGCTGTGGAGTTTGTGAATCCCATTGCTGAAACTAGGCTGAGGCCAGACACTTTGACACAGGAACTGTGCAGTCATTACAAGTGTGGGTGAGAGTTCAGGGCTGTCCTTGAGTCTTTCAGCCTCTTGGCTCACCTCCTCAGAATACTGGTCCCAGGGGAGCTTCTTGTGATAGCAAAATACTCTCAGCCTAGCTCTGTGTTCAAGCTGCACATGGAGCAAGGAGCTTGCTTTCACTTTACAGCTCCTTGGTTCTATGTCTGGTAAGACCCTTAATAAATTTTAAGCTAATATTAAGGCTGCTGTTTCTTATTCCCCTCATCAATGGCCAAAAAAAATGCTGCTCTGAAAGCCAGATTCTAGAGGTTTAAAGTTGAGTTAGCTACCTAGGCAAGAAGCAGCTGCACAGCTGTCCACCCTTCCTATTCCCCAGTGATAGGAAGGGTAGTGGGATTGTGGCAGGCAACGTTCTCCTAGATCTGTGTCTCCGGTAACACTGCTGCATGGAAAAATAAACAAAAAACAGCCTAGAGAGAATAGGGGAGTAGAGTATTTTACCCAAAGACCCCTTTGCTCATCCCTTCTCAAGAGAATTTGCAATGCCTTCTGTGCTTTGACAGAGAGAGTTTCAGGACTAAATCTGAGGTGATCATAGGCAGATTTATTTTCCTTCTGCATTTGTCCAGTTCCCAGCACAAAATACCTGAAATGTACCTGCCAGAGTACACAGGGTTAGCAAGGGCTAAAAAAGAGGGATCTACCCAGGGCATGTGCTGCCTGTGAATGCAAGGGAAGTGCTATACTAAAAAGCAGCCCTACCAAAAGGATAATATGCTCATTCATTTGCTATGTTGATCTAAGATAACCACGAAGATCTAGAGCTTCTACAGTGCCAGGTACTCCAAGCAGTGTGCTGAGATAACATTACCTGGCTCAAGTCCTAGAGAATGACTTTTCTTGGAGTCAGCCTGTCCAAGCCTTGATTATATTACAAATTACTTAATTTCTTACTCTGTACCAATTCCACCTCATTGAAGAAACCCAGTTGGGGAACTTTCTCAGGAACTCAGCGAGATCTAAAAATCTAATAGCTAAATATTCTCTTATTTCTTTTATAAACCCCAGCTTTGAAACTCCTGGTTGTGTGGGGTACTGTGGCACAGCTTCAGACATAGCTGCATCCCACAGAACAATATACCATGAGATGAGTATCGCTTTTAATCCAGTCCCAGTTTAGTAATCTCTCCCATGAGTTCAGGCACTTCAACATCTGTTTTACTTTTGTACGAGTGTCAAACTCTTCTCCAAACCTATCCCAGCTCCCCCCGATCCCCAGCAGAGTTCAAGAGTGCAGCCTCGCAGCCTTGTCAACGAGATTCTTGAAGCAACCTCCCCTCCCAGCCAGGGGACTGCGCAGAAATCCCCTTGCAAGGGAGTCCTCCCATGCTATGCTCAAAGAAGAAAAGAGTTGCTATAGTAACCACTTCTCTACCTGCACTCAATTGGCTCTCTCTTCCCTCTTCATCTTCTCTGGTTTTATTAGTTCTGGGCAAGAGGCAGCTCATGAGGTCAGGGCTGCACGCAGTTCTGCCGGCTGGAGGAGTGTGTGGAAGACACTGGGGGGTCCTCACTCATCAGGTGGTCCTTGCTTGCTTGGCCTGCTGGAGGATGTCGTCCATGCATGAGGGTCACCACAGCTATCATTTGGTGACAGAGCCACACAAGCTGAAGAGGAACAGACTTTTTGCTTCCCCTTCTTGCCCCCAGCTTGCAGCAGAGCCCCACTGCCATCTTGTCAGACAGCAGACCTGCCCCTGGCCCCCAGGCTTCACTCACACATCCTTTGCAACCCCACTGGGAGTGATGTCAGCCTGGTAGTGGAAAAAGAAACTCGATATGGTCTCTTTTCTGTGATAGCACATTTTTGCAACTCTTCCTAGTCTCAAAAGTGACCACAAAAATCACCAAAAACACTCAGAAAATTCTAAACTGTGCTTAATTGCATCTTTTCTAATCTGTCTACTGTGGCTGAGCCTTGGACTGATGATTTTCTGCATTGTGAATTCCACCATGGAATTATATAGCTGGGAGCCAAAAAACCTGCTCCAAGGAAGAGCAGGCACCTCAAGCTGTTTCAGGTGTGCAACGCAGGCACATTGCCTGCGCAAGCTGGGGCATGTTCCTCTGACAGCAAGTGGACTAGTATGAGGTGGGTATGATGTGGTGACTAGGGAGTGGGGAAAAAAAAGCCACAGAACTAATTACCATGGGTGTAATAATGGTGACTAATAGAAGACTGCAGAGAATCATGTAGGACAAAGCTGGTAATGCGCTATAACAAGGCATCAGGTGCTGTCACTGATTGTGTTAAATGCTCAGAGCCTGTACGCTGTGAAGAACCCAAGAACATTCACTGGACACTTGCATGGACAGAACAGGAACAAAGCCAATTAGAAGACTTCCTTCTTATGTTCATGTAGCTGCCATTAACATGATAGTAAATGCTTTATATTTCAATACAACACAACAATAAGATCCAAGAGCTCACCCACCTCAATATGTTGCTTGAAGAGCAGCTAACAGTAAAATAAAAATGTGCATGCATTTCTAAAACCTTTCCAAATCTACTATTGAGCCAAGTAATGGGGTAGATCACAGACTAATCTTAAAATGAGTTGGACTTCTAATATATCTTTTTTTTTATTTTTTTCCTTACCCTTTTTCTCATTATGCAACAATTTGCTATGCTAAGCATGCATAGCAATGGACTAATACCAAGCTGAAATAACTGATTTGTGATGGAACTTGCAACTCCAGTACTGCTGGTTAGTCAAGAATGCTGCCGTTTTTTTCCTATGTTAGGATGTAAAAGGGTGGATTCCAGATATGGATTCCAGACACTAGTTTTGACTCGGGGACTGACTGTAATTGAGTGCCATAGTTTTTATGGCATTCTGGCAGAGTTTATTGTTTAAGCCAAAGACCAGTCTCCAGCTGGTTATTTCCTCGTGGGCTGTTAAACCTCTATCATAGGCACAATCAGGGTAAGGAGGTGGCAGAGAGAAGTTTCCACATCTGGGGAGCCAAGCCTGCTGCAACTGCAGCAACGGGACTCCGTGGGCAGAGCCTGAAGCAAATTAGGTGATCCAGGCAACAGTTTCAGCTGCTCACCTCTCCCAGACACATTTGTTCCTGCTGAGTGATAACAACTAGCAGCCTGAGGTTAAAGAAAGGTCATTAAATTAGAAAATGTTTCCAAATATGCAGCAGGATGGTTATTGACAGCAAAGCGCCTGCCAAAGAAGTGGTCACTGGTCTTAAGAGCATTCATGTGCTGAAGAGCAGAGAGGGTAAATACAGGAGGACCAGCAGAGCAAAGAAGTTAAAGCATTTCAGCGAACTGGCAGTGTTCTTCCTGACATACACACCCACGTTGATTTTCAAATGTTTTAGCCTGAGAACTAGAAAACAATAGGTCTTGTCTGTTTTACACAGACACGGAGGATTTCTCAGCCTGTCTGAAGAGTTTTTAACTCAGCATTTCTGTTTATAGGAATAATAGAATCATTAGGGTTGGAAAGGACCTTTAGGATCATCGAGTCCAACCTTCCTCCTAACATCTATGTATCCACTAGACCATAGCCCCAAGTGCTACATCTACCCATTTTATAAACACCTCCAGGGATGATGACTCCACTACCTCCCTTGGCAGCCTGTTCCAGTAACAAGAAGAAACATATCACTCTAAATTTCCTGTGCTGATTTATTTCATCAAAAATAATAATAAAAATATATCTTCCAAAAGATCAAAGGGCATTTAATTTTCAAAGTCAGTCCTTTGCCCTAGTGTCTTTGACTAACGATATCTGGATATCATACAGGTCTTTAGACTTACAGAAATCTTTTTATTGCCATCATGGCATAAAACAAGTGGAGCGGATTTCTCTGTGAAACACTCCATCATTCAGACAAGTGACCTTCATTCAGAAACAATCACTGATAATGCCCAGGAGGTGAGGGTAATGTTTGATACAGCCAAAGTGGTATTGTGATATACCTAAACTTCAAAGCTGCAGAGTGTTTTTTTGATCCCAGAATGAAGCTCACTGTTAATTGTTACCAGAATAGTAATGCACACTATAGAGGTTTGGTTGGGTTTTTTTATTATTATTATTTTATTTTACTGTGGCATTTTTGTAATAAACTAATTTCATCCTACTTCGTTTCCATTTTGAGACAGATGAATAACACAATTACATGTGCCAACTAGAAAATGGTTACCAAGTAATTAATCCAGATTAGAAACCCTCTGAAAACAGAATGAAACCCATTGCCTCTTTAACCGCAGTAGCACATTGTACTCTGTTAATTAATAATTCTATTAAATACCTGTAAATACACTATGATATAATGAATTTCTCCTTTCCATTCTGTCGATAACTTGTGCCAATCAAACTTACAAATCTGGCTTGTTATGTATTAACCAGTCATCTGGGAATCTGATTGAGTAACACAGCAGTTGTTGCAATACCAAGTCTCCCATATAAATCATGCCTGAGTCCTAAGTAAATATTGGTTCAAATATTGATTCACATGAAAGATACGACTGCAGCTTAAGAGGTTACAGGTGCTGGCTGAACTGCTTTAGAGAGGACCACTCCTGTGCTCATTTCAGATTCACATCAAAGTGCTCCCTTCACTTTGAATTCACGGGAACAGAGCATTCATTTCTCTTCACTTTTGATATTGACAGTCCCTGTATCAGAACCTATTTTTGATGCTCTAAAATCAAAGGTATCACACTGTGTATAAGTGATTCAATTGTTTACGCTCCAGATAGATGTAGCATCTGGGAAGAGGCAAGTGAGACATAGCAAGTTACTTATTATGGGCCACTGAAAGCAGGAGGAGAAGGGGACACGGAGCGTTTTTTTTCCTGACATATAGGTGTTGTAACAACCACTACCCAAAAAAACCCAGAAGAAGCAATTGGAGGTGAAGGAAACATGCAACGATAAAATGAAACGCTGTCTTCCACACTTCAGAAAAAGAGAAGGAGTCTCTCATGAGCCGGGGGAAGCTCAAGTGAAAAGGAGTACCCCATCCCTTTTGTTTTTACACTAACAAAAGGTATTGTGAGGCACATCTGCACTAGCAATCTGCTCTTCCATTGCAATATAGACACCTCCTTCACTTAGCCTTGAATCCCAATTGTTCTTCTGAGCAGGATGAACACAGCTCCTTCTGGATACATTTCACAGCTTCAGATCTAAACAAGAATGAATTTCCCCAAAGTCTCCTGGGCACTTCTGTCTTAGCGAGTCCTGAGCCAGCAACTAGAGAAAAGAGCTCCTGTGCTCCATTCCAACCACTCTGAGGAAGTGGACTGTGAATAACACAAGACAGCTGCTCTGAATCTCCAAATCTTGTGGATATTCACTTTTAAGAGTGGTTCTGTAATTGTAATTCACTAAGCAAAGTGTTAACAAAAAAGTTTACACCACAGAAATGAAGTTCCTGTTTTGAGCAATTTAAGATAAGCACGCTTACATCAAAAGAGCTCAACCTTTTCAATGCAGAGGCCTGGCACACCTTTATCTCTTAGATTAGCTCATTGCTTTGCTTTTTTAAAGGCACAGAAAGTAAATTAGTCTGAAAGCTAAGATAATGCATAACACTATTTTCTTAATAATATTTGTAAGAGGTGTGGTTGGAATGAAAGCTTAGAGCATCACACCACATGAGGCATGACATAAACAATAAAAGTTTGGAAATAAATAGCCAGTACCTAATTTATGGAATTCAGAGTAATTAGAATCATAGGATATCCTAAGATGTGAGGGACCCACAAGGATCACTGAGTCCAACTTCTGACTGCACACAGGGCAACCTAAAAGTTAAACCAGGTATCAAAGAGGATTGTCCAAATCCTTCTGGAACACTGACAGGCTTGGTGCCATGACCACTTCCCCGGGCAGCTTGTTCTAGGGCTTGACTACTCCATCAGTAAAGAACTTTCTCCTACTGGCCAATTAGCCCAATAAAATATTACCCAAGTGCCACCTCTACTATGATATGCTTTCCACAATGCCAGAGCACATGCAGAAAGGGACCATGCTTTGAACAGACTCTTCTTGCTGTGGATACCTCCCACGCATGTGCAACTGAACACTTCTGGCCTGCAGTTATCTGCTGTGGCTGAGCCTCCCCACGCTCCAAGGAATGAAGGACAGAGCAAATTCGGTTATCTCTCCGTTCCTTCCAATTACCAATAGCTGTGAGACAAAATCCCCACTTGTATCATTCCTCAGCACGTTGTGCAATTTTAAACCCTTTCCTTCCGTATGCAGTTCGTGAGCATATTGCTCTGAATTGTGTAAGAAATTCTTCTGTCCACTGGCTCACAAGCTGCTTAGTGTTAAGGACCTTTCTGCTCTTGCAGTCTTGCTGCTGCATCTGAAACAAACTTGTTGGTCTCTAGCCATATTTTTTTTTCCCCATAGAAAACACCTTATCTGCCACAGGAATTCAATTTACCCATCTGCTTCAACATGAGCTTCTTTGGGACAGGATTTGGCCAGATGAAGATCTGCTTCAGCTTCTCTGGAAGCTCTGACATGGTCCTGGCAAATATATCCACCCTGAAAGAGCAGAGGACCTCCAGCAGCACATGGGATCTCTCAGATGTGACTTCCAGTGGGATATCAGGGATCTCCACTATGCACCTCACTGAAGCGTGATGTGCCTCACGGCCACTCATCAGATAATGCACAGGGTGCTTCATTGTGCATGTGGGCAGGAGGATGAGTGGCCACAGTACTTGTTCATCTGCATATCACTGTGGGATCTGCTCCCCAGCTGCCTGGGAAAGCTTGTGCTGCCTTTTGGAGAAATGCCAGCAGCAAATTCAGCAGCAGCAAATATCAGCCCGGGGAACAAGAGATGTGTGGTACCCAGCAGAGCAACAGCTACCTCAGGCATATGCCAAACTGACTAATTTAGCAAATAACATGAGGAAGTGCTACTCTGGACCCAATGTGTGCCTTTCCTGCTTAGAAAAAAACCCATCTCAGCCGCTTTGCAGTTCTCAGTGCAACACTGGAGCAGAGAAAGTATTGTAAGCAAGGTGTGGCTGATTATTGTGTAATTCCCCCTCAGCCCTTCTATCGTGATGTGTTCAGGGAAAGGGGGCAATATTGTACCAGTGTCACAGCCATTACTCTATTCAGAGGAGTTTCTCACAGCTTCTGAACTATAGCATAAAAGAGTTAAGATGTGTGCTTTCTGGGCATGCTTGAGATGGAAAAATATCAAAATATATCACTATCTCAGCAATTGGCTCTGCTACGAGAAATAGTTCTAACTCATTGACCACGTAACCCAAAAATTCTCATGTTTACAGGCCTCCATATTAACGGGAAAAAAAAAAAATCCAACTGAAATTCTGACTCCAAGCACAATTATCTGCGAGATTACTGTCACACTGAGGTCTTCAGGAGACTGTCTTACAGAGCTTTCAAACAAGAATAAGCTCTTTCAAGCACGAGAAGTTAATTTGTTTTCTTAATCCTGTTTTGTAGATTTTGCCAGATATTGTTTTGCAAGGCTCTTTGAAACCAGCATTTCTGCCAAGCAGGGAGCTAGTGGATGAGAAACCTTCTCCTTGGGGAAAGGGTGAAAAGGCCTTCATCAGAGGCTTCCTTCTTTCACTCGTGCCTGCCAGGACTATGGCTGCCAAGGTTACTGCTAAGAAAGGTTTTGATTCAAGGGTGAATAACTCACTTAGCACACTGACAGAGTGTGCAGGATCCTGGTAAGATGCTCCCCAGACAGATGGTTTGAGTTGTGCAGCTATCCACTGTCGAGGAACTGACTGACAAAACCACAGCCATGTGGAATCATAGAATCATTTTGGTTGGAAAAGAATTTCAAGATCATTGAGTTCAACCATTAACCCAACGCTGCCAATCCCACCACTAAACCATGTCCCTCAGCACCACATCTACATGTCTTTTAAATACCTCCAGGAATGTTGACTCCACCACTGCCCTGGGCAGCCTGTTCCACTGCTTAACAACCCTTTCAGTGAAGAAGTTTTTCCTGATGTCCAACCTAGCAAAGCAGCATATCAACAGAAGAGCAGAGCCAGGTCATATCTTCCCTGTCACCAGCCTGCTTGGCTTGGGACTTTGTGTATTTGTCCTTAGAGCACACCAGTGTCCCTGTACCTGCCTGGCAGTTGGTGCTCCCTGGCACAGCCCCAGAGGTCCTGTTATCCCACGGAAGTGGGAGGCAGAGGCCCAGCAGTGATGGCCCTGGCCTGGGTCAGGCCATTCTGGCACTTGAGTGTGACCCGTCTGTCAGCGCAGCCCAAGGGACGCAGCCAACGCTGCCTCTTACTGCCCTTCAGAAACCTTCCTCCTGGCTCTGTGGCTACCTGCCCCAGAAAGACAGCACTCAGTTAAAGTTCAAACCAGGTTTTTAGCCAAAAAAACAACTCCTGCTCCCTTCCAGCCCTGAATTAGAATTTCAAAACAAATAGTGTGACCTCAAAATCCAAAAATAGAAGTGCTACGCAATCACCACCTGCCTTCCTAGAAAATCCTATCTCACAGAATTCCAGAATGGTGGGGGTTGGAAGGGATCTCTGGAGATCATGGTCCAGCCCCCCTGCCCCAGCAGGGTCACCCAGAGCAGGGGGCCCAGGATCACAGCATCCAGGTGGGTTTGGAATCTCTCCAGAGAAGGAGACTCCACAATCTCTCTGAGCAGCCTGTTCCTATGCTCTGCCACCCTCACAGGAAAGATGTTACTCGTGTTTAGATGGAACTTCCTATGTTCAAGTTTGTGGCCATTACCTCTTTTTCTGTCACTGAGGATCACTGAAAAAAGACCATCCCCATCCTCTTGATGCTCACCCTTTAATTATTTATAAAGCATTGATCAGATCCCCTTCATTTGTACCTACTGGCAAAAGGGCTCTACAGAGGCTTTCTATTGGTGTCCTAAAGCTACACAGTCCAGTAAGCTGGCCCTGAAGTGGATAACTTGCTGTCTGCAATCTTTTGTCCCCCATATTTAAGTCTACAGGGGTCTGTTAGACTTATTTTTCCACATTCAAAACCCATCCATCTCCATGTAAACTCGATAGAGTCACAACCTTAATGGGACTTTCTTGTTCTTAATAAATGCTTTGTTTACAGTCTTCCTGTGCTTCACTTCTTCCTTTCACTGTGCAGAACAACTTGGGTCCCAGGATCTCCTCCAAGTTTTTATCTCACCAAGTGTGGGATTTCACCACACATATTTGCAGCTCAGCTCAACCTGAACTCTTGTGTACAGACAACAGCACCAAGGGCAAGGTTTGCTTATTCCTGAAAATCCTTCAAACAAGCGCCAACTTCTTTCCTTTGGCTATCAAAGGAACCCAGATCAAGCATCTCGGGTGGACACACCCAGTTTGCAGATGTCTAGAATGAAGATGAATGCCATCCAAAGTGACTCTGAATTCTGTCTGAACAGGATTTACCTCCCAGTTACATTCTCAGTGTTCACAGAAGCGAAGAGGACGCTAAGCCATGCTCAGCCAGCACACCAGGACCACGTTCTCTCTCCAGTAGGAGGGCCAGACCTCCTTTTGCTCTGTGACCTTTGCAGCAGGGGCCCTTTCCGGAAGAACTTGCCATGAACAAATGAAATTAGATCCAGCTAAATTTAGTAGAGTACTCAACACCTTGGGTGAGACAGTCTCTAGTGTATTTCCTTAATGAGATTCTGCACTCCAGAAAGGTGTAAAGTGCCCACACAAGAATCAGTCCCTGTTCAGGTGCTTACAGGGGGATTTCTGGTGAGACATGGATCATTTCTCTTCCTGCATTTCAAACCTGGAAACTTGTTTGTGACAGGGCCCCCTTGAAAAAACAGAGGGCTGTCACACATAGCCAGAGAAAGAAGAGGCAGCAACTGCTAAAGGCAGATACAGGCAGCTGTAAAAAAAACCCTACCATGTCTTAAAAGCAAAAGCAAGATAGGGGAGAGGACGGAGGTGTTGCTGGTTGCCCACCTTCCTGCTGGGAGGGCAGGAAAGTGTCAGCCTGCTGGGAAGCAGACAGGAGACCTGCTCATAGACAGTGCCTAAGATTAGGTAGACCAGCTTGTTTGGGTGGGATGAAGGTCTCAGTGTCCCCTTGTCTCCTCAGGAAAGATCTAGAGAAGTACTGGAGCATGTACACAAAGATTCAGCACATGTGCTGCAAAGGCACAAGGGGTGATCTTTCCTGGTTTAGTATAGCTGTTGCTTTTGGCTGATGACCAGTAAAAATAAAGCCTTACTGTTATTATTACCACATTTGAGAGATCAGCATGAAGGACAGCTCTGCCATCAGGCAGAAAGGAACATAGCTGAGAATCTAACAGCTCCCTCCTATCCTTTTCTCTTAGACTGCACTAAAATGATAACACTTGCCTTATCTGCAAGCCAACAATAGCTCTGCAGCAGCACAGGGAAGTTAAACAAGCAAAGGGGATGTGGCCATTGCCCCCATGGACTGACTAAAGCTATAGACCACATACTCTTCTAGGGAAAAAAAAAAAAAAAACAAACAGCAAAATGAACAGGCTTTGAGGTGTTACTGACCTAAAACTACAGTCCTGTGGTACATCAACATTCCACCTACAAATATTTCCCCCTGGTCCTGATCAAAGGTTCACAAAGTCAGAGATTGGGAGTTTTGGGCCTTTAAATCAGAATGCAGTCCCCATCAATAGCAGATAATGCTCTAACACTGGATTTCATCCACATGACAACAAAAGTAGGAAAGAGAACCCTGACATCAAGCCAGCCATCGACAGACTGGCACCGCACGGTGACTGAACTAACATGCCCCCAGGAGCTACAGTGCTGCAGAAGTGGTTGGTTGCATGGTAGAGAAGGGAAGGGATGGGGTGGGAAAGTTCTGCTCTTCTCTCTGTTCACTGTCAGACCATTTGCAGATGATTGGTCAATTCTCTTAAAGCAATTTTAAAGGTGTGCTGGTTTTAGCTGGGGTAGAGTTAATGTGCTTCCCAGCAGCTGGTGTGGGGCTGTGGTTTGGGTTTGTGATGGAAACAGGGCTGATAACTCAGGGGTGGTTTAGTTATTTCTGAGCAGCGCTTACACAGCATCAAGGCCTTTTCTGCTCCTCACCCCACCCCACCAGCGAGTACTCTGGGGGAGCACGAGAGGCTGTGAGGGGACGCAGCTGGGCCAGCTGAGCCCAGCTGACCACAGGGCTATTCCAGACCGTATGACGTCACGCTCGGCAGAGAAAGGTGGGGAAGAAGGAAGGGGAGGGTGTTCAGAGTGATGGCGTTTGTCTTCCCGAGCCACTGTTAC
>JANHGN010019028.1:2976-27434 GCA_024605025.1 Megaceryle maxima | reverse complement strand
AGAGAGACCAACAGAAAGTTACAAAGATGATGAAGGGACTGGAACATCTCTCTCATAAGGAAAGGCTGATAGACCTGGGGCTGTTTAGTCTGGCGAAGAGAAGGGCCGCCCCCGCCTCCTGCCGCCGCCCTGGTGTGTGCCCAGGGCCCCCCTCCTCGCCAGCCCCCGCCGAGAAACGCCTGGGCCAGGACACAAGCGGCCCGGCCACCCTCGGGGTGCGGGACCGGGTGGCGCAAGCGGGAGCTTCGGCTGCCCCTAGGGACTGCTGAGAAGAACGCGTGTGCGTTCCATAGGATGCTTTAGGTTGGAGAAGACCTTTAAGATCACGGAGTCCAACCGTTAGAACGTCTGGACGTCGAGCGCAACGTTTATAATACGTCTATGTCCGTAAAGGCGGTGGCGGCGGGGAAACCCAGGCTACGAACAGTTCTAAAGTGAGCCCAGACGGCTCAATTCACCAAGGCATCTTGCAGCCTTGCTTTAAATGGAGGGCTAATCTCATTTCAGATACAAGGGCTGGCAGAAACAGGCTTACTTGAAGGATTAAACGCAGGGAAGCTTCCTTTGATGTGAGTATGCTTGTACCAGAGCAGCAAGATATTTTTTTAACTCGTGCAAATCTTGCAAATTCTGTAATACAGACAAAAATGAAGCAAGACACAAGCTCTGAATACTTTTATAATATTTCTGGTGAGCGTGCAGGGTGTTTGTAAAAGTCAAGTGGATTGTGAAAACTGCCCTTTCTAATTGCCCTAAACAAAAGAGCCTGTATTTAAATATTGCTGAACATCTAGATACACAGAATCAGTTAACATTGTAATTTATTCCACAGTTACATGAGCTTTGCAATCACTGGCCTGAAGAATTCTACAATAACTCCCTCACAGAAGGGAAAGGGAAAAACTGCTCCTTTTAAATGTGGGAAATTGAGGTAACGCATCTTACCAATGCAACAACAAAATAAAAAGGAAAGTTGTTTCTGCAAGGTGATCCAGGACAAGAACCTAGAGCAATCAAGATGCTGCTTTGTTCCCTCCGTCCACACATTTCGCCTCTTCCAGCCTGAGAAGCTCTGCCAGTAGTCAATCAGAACTGATCCTTCAGCAAACGTAAGACGTTCCAGGTACCAATGCAAAGCTCATTCAAGATGAATGCTGTTCACTCAAAGGCTGAGTGCATCATGTACACAGCAAAACATTCCCACCTAGGAGCCTGAAGACTACAGCCCTGTAAGCTACTCTTACACGCCCACCTCTATCAGTCCGTGCGGGCTGTCTGCTCTGTCACACTCCTGTAAGTGATCAGGAACCCCACTGAGAACAGCAGAGTTAATAAGGGTGTCTAAAACCTCCGGCAGAAAAAGCAGTATTTCCTTGTCCAGCGTTTTACATTAGGCAACTCCTGGCACTCGCTACCTTTTTATTTATTCTATCGAGTTTTGCCAATAATACAAGCCAGGAACCTGTCTTCGTTAGCTTACTGGCTAATGGCCATTACATCTATGTGGTGCTGGAACTCATCGTAACCCAAGACGACAGTGTGGGCTGCGCTGGACTTGGCACTGCTATTACTGCAGAAGTACAGTACGAGGCCTCACATTACATCTCTCTCCAAGCTCCTCTCCCTGCGTGCGCATGGTATTTTAGCTGTGCATCCTTCTGCCAAATTTGTTCTGGGTGTTATTTTTATGCACTAAATTCCTCGCAATCAGAGGCAGGTCAAATAAGCACAGCAATCTGAACGTCATGTGCCCAGCAGCCGACTAATCCTCACATCAGCAAACTTCACAGCTGTCACAACATCCAGAGAAAGAGCTGGTCAGGGGCTGTGATGCACAAGGAATCGGCCAAGAAGGAAGCCTACACCACCAGCTGCTGAGGCCGGGCGGAGGTAAAGCACCTCGCTGCTCAGCATGGGGAGCCAGATGCCTCTGGTGCCAGTCTCTGTATTATTTAAACACTCTGCACTCACATCAGCAGCCAAATTTTCACAACAGTGAAGTGGCTGGACTGGTTAATATGCTTAGCTTTGTTCTCAATGGAGGCTGATGATTGCCAAGTGTTCTGGAAAGAACTTGGCCCCTCTAAGTTGCTGAAATGAGAGCTCTTGAGCATTAAGCTCTTTTGGAAATCCAGCTGCAGAACTCCACCGTGGTGGTGGATGCAAGCTGGGAACAATGGTTAATGGAAACTTCCCCTCATACCACCCTAGTGATGTGTCTCAACCATGGCCTGGAGAGACCACAACTTTGTCAACACTGGCCTTTTGTCTGGAGACTTTCCCACTTGTAGAGCCCCACTCAAGCAACACTGAGTATGCCAGGACAGACACAGCTCCCGGTGTCTCCTGGCAAAGGAACCAGCAGGGTTTGACAACCCTATCAGTTATGGCTGAGCCAACATCTTGCCTTTGCTAATGCTCTTGCTGTTGCTCTGGTAAATATTAGCAATAGCAGAAAATTTTCCAGAAAGGACTTGAAAGTTGGCTGTTCGAACCCTTTCAGTCCTCCTCCCAGCACAGCCTGCCAGTGAGGAAGTCCAATGTAATGGCAATATTTTCAGTGTGATTCCTTGTTCAAAGAGAAATGGACTGAGGCCATTCAGTTGTGTCATCTAGGTCACCAAACAGCTGGTTAAAAAAAAAAAAAAAAAAAAAAAAAACCCAAACCAAAAACCAACAAACACAACAGCTTCTAATTGCTCACAATAATTAAAGTCGACAATTCAAAAGTACAGTAGCATTTTAATAAACCTGCAAAACCAAAATGCTGATCTAGTATCGCCGGGAGCTCCGTCACCATATCCTGGCTCTTAATTTCCCCTTTTGAAATACTCCACCTACCAGCTGTGCCCAGGAGAGTTCAGACCTCTTCAACTGCAACACTGCTTGATAGACTTCTTGCATTGCAAGAGATCCCTGGTGAATTATGTGGAACTCAATTTTGAATCACTCAACTCCCATAGAAATGTGCCTGATTTTCAGATCTCCCTTCTTATAGCCCTTCCACGCTTTTCATCAGCTCAACAGCTGGCTGGAGAACAACGATGAGAGTAAGAAAAGGGAGTGGAAATGTTCTAATCAAAATATTTTCCCCAATTTTTTACACATCTGTTGGAAAGTAGTAAAAGAGGAGCTTCTCATTCAATTTATCATCAGCCCAGGGATAAAATATGTATTTGCTAATATTTTCCCTCATATAAACTAAAGGCACTTTGGGCATGTCAGTCAGACTATATTGTACGGCAGTTAAATTGACAGATAATCCTCACCCAGAGCTGCTCCAGAGAACCCCACTGCTCTGCCAACGTGTTTTCCAAATCGTCTATCCACTTGGTGGCTGGCCAGCTATTTGGGATAGTTCTCTTGCTCCAAATCACAGCCTGTCCCAGACTAATCTGTCATCTACTTCTGCTTTAACCCCTTCAGACTCTAGGAAAAGTTACCTCAATGCAGAACATGAGGCAGCATGCAGAAATTGAGAAAAGCAAAAAATCCCCACAGACAGTAAAGTAAAAGGAGGATTCTGGAGGTCAAGATTTACCTAAGGATGGTATCTTGTCAGATTATAACTCCTCAGTTACAAGCATCATCTAATTTACTTACTGTTAGTATTTTAGTGTCTTCCAGAACCTGAACCAATTACATAGACAGTAAGACCATAATCTACACAAGCACTGCAGGGAATGACAAGTCACACTGTATGATCTTCAAGCCCTCACATGGCAGGACAAAACCAATGACTCTCTGCTTGGGGGTGAAGACAACTCTTGACCCCTGGGTGTATTTATATAAGCAGTCACTAGAGGAGCTTTATTTTCTCCTGAAGCAATAGGAGATTAGTGTATTTTGACCACTACTCCAGCCTAGCACAGACATTCCTCTGTTTCTTATCTTACACAAACTCGATTCTGCCAAACATGGGGTGACTACAAACACTTCCTGGGGAAAAGAAGGATCTTAATCCAATGCAACCACAACATAATCGCTGCTCTTAACACTCACTAAAAGACTGGCACATAAAAGTGTTTTTAAAATGTGTACTTTTTAAAGACATCGGCATTGTTTACAAACCTTGTGCATTTAATTATAAAAGAATTGTCATTTCCCCTCTCAGCATTGTGTGCCTCCCGCGCTGGGCCTCCCCAGTATTATTACAGGCAGGACTGGTAGTCTTATTAAGATTGTCTGACACTTCCCATTAGAGGATACTGTCTTCAGTGCCTTCGACCGTTGCCAGATTTCAACCATTCTGTTTGGATTTGTGTCTGCCAATTATGCTTCTGCCAAAGTGGTTCTACGGTTTCCCGAAAAGGGGTCAGTTAAAATACTTTGTTTTGAACCGGTTAAAAATTCCTGGCGAACTTTTCACCGAATTGTGCTAGTGGCCCGTGCACTGGAGGAGAGGGCAGCTCCTGGATCAATGCTATTGCCATTTTGCTTGCCTTCTAAAAAATTACAGCATGCATGAAAAGGATGGGTGAGGAAGGGGCAATTTCAGTAAGCAATCACGACTCAAAGCTGAGAAGGGGGCAAGGAGGTGAGAAAGGCAAGGATCAGGAAGACTGGTAGACAAAGAGGAGAGGGAGGGAGCCTGGAAGAGAAAGGCTGCTTCAGCAAAGGCTGGGATGAATGCGTTCCCTAGAAAAGCATTGTTGAAGGGAACATGGCAGGAGAGCACCTGTGCTGATGGTACAAATGCAGCTCTGCAGTCCTGAGTCCTACAGATCATCTTCTATCTGCAAATAATGAAGTGCACTGGCAAAGTGCCCTGTCCCCCTTCAGCTTCTTACAGCAGGAGTAAGTTGCTGTCCTCTACTCAGTCCAAGTGGCAGGACGCTGTGGGATGCTGTCAGGTCCATTCTCACTCATTTCCAGTGTGCCTGTTGTAGTGGTGGCACATGACAAAATCTGGGTTATTTTTACAATTTGTTTTTAAAATTAAGAGCAAGAGCCGTTTTAAGAAGCACAGTCATGGTCACAACAATATTTCAAGTTTCAATCACATACTATTTTGTCCAGATTCTTTCCTCATTCTGCAGTTACTTGTTTCACCCATTTTGATTTATCCAAATGCACCCCTACCTTACTTGCCACACATTATTTCAACCTCCTGTAAAGATACAATTAGCAGCTTTTCAGGAGTTCCCTCCAGCACTGATGACTACTACACCTGCATGCTTCACAGGAACAATTTTTTTTCCCCATGAGACACCCATGAAAGAAGGGGCAGCACTTAATCTTTGCAGGTGAAGGACAGAAACACAGACATTTAAAATCAAAAGTATGCAACCAGCCTCTCAGGTCAGCCAACATTACAGGCACTGTCTGCATTTCACATCAGCTCTCACTGACTTGTGGTGCAGGTTGAGGGCTGTACACGGACACAAGTGAGGGCTAATGAAGGTAGCAAACTGGGCTCCTCACAAAAAGGGGAGCAAACATGCAGCGTGACAAGCTCACGTCATCAAATGACTTGCTGAGAATTTGTCTGAAACTTCATGGCAAAATTCAGTCTTTCTAGACAAAATCCTTCTGTCCTTCCTGCCGTATTTTTCCTTCGCCTCCTGCCGTTCCCGCATCCTCTCACATCTGCAGTAAATGAGGTCAAGACCTTACAGCCAACCTCTTCTTTCCTGATACAGCCCTGATTCAAGCCAGAGCTGGTCTGACTTCTGCATTCAAAAGGATAAGGGGAAAAAAAGAGGAGATAACGTAATTAAAGCCTGCATCTCCAAGCAGTCGAGGGAGGGGGGTTTGCTATCTGAAGCTGCACACGTGGCCTTCAGGCTTTTGAGGGCTTGACTTTGTAACTTCTGCCTGTGGTTAGCATAACGTGCATGTGCTGTGTTATGCCTGCTGTGCCATTAACGTTCTGCCCTTCAAAAGCAATTAACAAACAAATATGAGGCACCATCAGGTAGATTTTTCCACTATGTCTCCTGGACTTAAGACTCTTCTCTAAGATCCATACTCTGAAAACCTTACCCCATCTTCAGCCTGTGTGATGGCAGCACATAGCTCTATGAGGTCCCATTTCTGAAAGCTACCAGGAAATGAAACTTTTATTCCTTCCCAAACTGGCTCCTGCAAGGCACCCGAAAGTCACTGTTCCTGTTCTGTACATTGCCCTTGCTGAAGCGCTGCACACAGAAACAAGAGGGTTTGATTCTGCTCCCAGGATGCTGCTCAAGGATTTCCAAATTCTTGAAAAGCATGAAATCCATATCCCTCATAAATGTCTTTCTGATTTTTTGGAGGGTGCTGCTTTCCTTACAAAGATAGGGCAAGCTGGCATTCAGTGGGGAAAGGGCCAGAAGAGATGCTGCAGGGGAGGACGTTCAGATGCGTATTTAAGTTTGATTTACAGCTGGCTTAGAAGCACGTTTCACTTCAAGATGCTGATATTCTCTGGTGCACCAGAGCTTCATGATATCCTTTGGCATATCTTTGTATATTTTTGTTAATTGGTAATTCACATATAGTAAGGTTCCTCAAAAAGTACAACTCTTCCTTGTCTAAAAGGGAAGGTTCCAGAGAAGCACCAGAATTGGTAACCTGCTCTAAAGAAGACAAGATGATCCCTTTTTTTTTTTTTTCTTTCCCTTAGACAATTGCATACCCAGCTTTAATAAACAAATCTCAAACAATAGATTTTAGATAGAGCCCCTGCTTTACATAAGAGCTTCATATGGCATCCATAAATATGCCCTCACGTGGACTATCACTCAAAGCAAAGACAATACTTGTCCTCAAGAAGTGTTCATGCCACTGCCAATGTGCTCTGAAAGACTCCAGACCAAATAAGTTCCTCTCACATTGTTCTATTTATTTGGCTAATGAACAACCAGGGCGGCTCACTCTCGGGCAGTAAACAGGTCTTGCAAAAAGCCATCATGTCATCCTGAAAGCATATGCCACCCGTGACTCATGTATCTATTACCCAGTTCTGGTACCCAAGCCCATCTTGCCTGGGTGTGTTATCAAAACACAGCCAAGGGAGATTTCAAATGGCATGGAAAAGCCACGTGAAGCAGGTACCTTTCCTCTGGCTCCCAATCAGTAGCTAGTGGCAAGGCTGAGAGCCAGACAACAGATGCTATCGGCTGCTCTCTGAATATATCCCTGAGGAAAAAGGGGTCACTGGGAAGAGTTACAGGAACTTGCAAATCTCATCTTCTCTTTTGATCTGCTCTGTACACACAAATCTGAACTATCTGTTGCAGTGGCTTTTTTTTTTTTACTTTTAATTTTTTACATTTTTTGTTCACTAAAATAAAGTACACCCTTTATGTGACAAATTGATGCTTTATAGAGGGGGATCTGTATAAAATAATCACATTTTAAGGAGCAGAGATGCCAGAATGGGGACACACTGTTCCCATAACCTTTTAAGTAAGACTTAGTACATTTTCTTTTCTCTGCCTTAAATTAGGACCCTCTAACATGTTTTGGAAAAATCCCCAAACAAACAAAAAAAAAACCCCCAACAAACCAGAACAGCAAAACTTAAAAACTTACATTTGGTTTGTTAGAGCCCAATAACTGCAGAGATCTGAATTGCTTTTATGTACTGGTTTTATTCCCAATGAGCACACACAAAGAAAGCACAAGGGTGTGTGGTTTTATCTTTTTCTCTATTCTTATATTTATCTTCATTTACAAAGTACGCGAATGTCTTGGGTAGTCTGAAAAATGGGTCAGAGGAGGAAGAGAACACGTAACCATGGCTTAGGGAAAATTCCAAGAGAACAGAATGTTGCATATGGACATTACCCGTGTGTCTGTAACTACTTCTCTGCAGCTGCTGCATAATACAGGCTTTTGTGGCACATCAGACAGATAAAACTAGAGAACTTCAGAAAGCAAGTCTGATTAAAAGAAATTATGACACTGGGCAAGGCATTCTTATAAACTGACTTCTAAATGTGAGAGTCACCTAGCACCAGAAAATGGCATGAAACTACAATGCTGAGTAGTTTCAAAAACCAAACTAATGCCTGCAGAGATTTCTGCACCTACGAACTGCAGTCACATTTTTATAGAAACATGAAGGTAAAGTGAGCAACAGATCTCAGGGAAAAGCAACCAGAGAAAGCAAAACACACCAAAATCTTTGGTTTTATATTTTAAACACTGAAAAAAGTTGACAATGGAATATTTCCTGGAGAAATCCTGGAATCCTAATACTTATTTTCCTCCTCATGACCTCTTCTGCAAACTGCCCATAGCCCTGAACTGACTGAACACACCATGTACACATGTTCTGAATACAACAGCTACGTGGAACCTGGGAAGATTTTGAACTATATAAAAAATGAAATTAAAATGCCCCAAGACACTAAGGTCAAACCTCCTCCCATCTATTGAGTGGTGCATTTATCTCAGCAAAATGGATCAGTGAAACTTGACTGCCATTTGAGGCTGCCATTTCTTTCAAACTCTTTTCTCTCAATCCACAAGCAATAGATATTTTACTTCTGCTATCACACAAGGCGTGGCTCCCCACTACCAATCAGTAATACAAATATTATCAATAAAGTCAATATATATAAAAAAATCAATATATTTAAAATAGAAATATATTTGACTATAACCTTGAGGTCAACGTGAACTGGCAAATCACTTATCAGTTCACTGCACATGGAAACTTTTAAATGTATGTGTCTGCATCTTATAAACATACACAGAGGACCCTGTTCCATGAAAATTATTAAGTGCAAACCCACAGCAGTCTTATTTACAGCAACTGTATTTTTAATCCAGTATTTTTCTTCGAGTAGCCATAGCTGTAAATTTCAAAATTAGCTTCCAATCCAGACATCCCAAATAACTTCCAAACAATGTCTTGGCACCGAAACATTTCTTTAACAGAGACCCTCTACCCCCTTTGAATACAGCAAATTTCACAGAAGTCTCTGCCCACCCAGGAACAAAGCTCTCTGCCTGCTGAGCTCTACTCAGTGCTTCCCAGCAGCCAGACAACCAGGTCAACACCATTCTGACCAAAACCAACACGTTTTCCCAATTTCACAGGCAATGTATCACTGGTAGGGAACACCACTATTTTAGGTTTATTTGGGATGGGGGAAAGTGTTGATGTACTTACCTCTGATACCTCCAGTCTCTACAATACTTAACAATTTATCTTAAATGTAACAGTGCTTTATTAAAAGCTGATTCCCACAGAAGTAAGGTGACTAGTCTGGCTTCCTTTCTACAGTGGTGTTCAACCTATTCACTATATTGGATACCTCTGAGACAGCACAGGACTTATATTTTGCTCTCCAAGGCTTTCAAGAGGATTTGTGGGGAGGACAGGACACAACAAAATCCTTCACGCTCTTTTCCTCTTATTCACCCGGTCGTCTGTAGGCAAAGACGCTGCTGGCTTCACTGCTCCTGCAGAACTCCCACTCTGTGCCCCCGCTGATTACAGCAGCGGGTCTGCAGGAACTGGCCATGCAGAAAAATGTCTATCTGTGCCCAAATGAAAGGAGAAACACTGGAGAGTTGGAAAGCATTGCAAGCTGAGGGCAGCAACAATTCACAGGCTTGGAAAACTATGTGGGCTTTACCTTTTACACTCCTGTTAACTCCAATTTTCATGAAGTAGGTGGTGTTGCTACAGCAACTGTCGTATCACATCATTTCTGCTGTCTCTGTCAGAGATCATCTTATTTTATCTTTAACTCAGATAGGCAGCTTTTCTTCTTCTATTCTAAAGGCCTCTATATTTTGGATATAAAAAATTACACAAAATAGAGCTTGAGCATATAAATGTTTGGGGTTTTTTAATGTAGCAAAGCTTACAGAACATTTCTATTTGTTCTCCTTTTATAAATGCAGAAGGAATAAAGGATATGGCACTGACCAGATTTACGGTGCTCCAGAGTTTCAGAAACAAATTAAGAGCTGGTCTCATGATAAGGATGATTTGTGTCGCCTTTAATGTGTTCTTTCTACAGAAGCTAACCCAGTGTTCTGGTGCACTTCACTAGAAGTAACTCATCTATTCACAGGGGAAAACATCTCGCTTCCTCATGCCCAGGCTATTTATTATGTACATACATTCCACACCATTCACACCCAGCTTAGATGATGCTGCCCATCAACTGCACACAACATGCTGTTCAACTTGCATACCTCACCTGCTTAACCTGCAGCCTGGAAGAAGCATCTACTGAAGCAGAAGTCTCAACCCGTCTTTACCTAGTTTAGGTTTGTCCTAGCAGCCACCTGGCTTTGCAGCTCCCTTGCTCAGTGACCCAGGAATTTAGTTCGACCTCCTTTGCCTCCATTTTGCTGCCTGGATAAGGTCTTTGAGGACTCAAAGCACAAGCAAAACTCAATAAAATCCTGATGAGGCAAACGCTCTATTAAATTTTTGTTATTAACATGCATTCCAACCTGTGCACTCATAGATCTTCCTTTAAAAAAAAACCAAAACAAAACAATGTGAAATGGTAGTAAATATTCAGTTACACCCTCAGGCTACTCAGGAAACAAAAGAAAGCCCTATCTAAAGTCAAAGGTTATTGCACAGAACACTCAGCCCAGATCAGCACAGCTCAGACCATCAGATCAAGCTCTGCCATAGCCTAAGCTGCTGAGCATTTCTACCTGCTGCTTTGTAAGCATTTCCAGTCACTTTCAAAACAGCCAATGCAGTCACCAAATTACACTTCTACAAAAACAGGTCCTGGGCAGGTGGAAATCTGCCTTCCTGGATCTAACCTGAGGGCAAGAACTGTGTCCTGTGTACCTGGTTAAAGGCTGTGTATGCAATTAAGATACCAAAAGGCCTTTCAGCTCTTTCAATTACTTTGCAAGCTTCATTTCAGTGCCCCAGTATTTGACAGTTACTCTTTAGCTGTTTCCTAGAGAAATGAGTTCTTTGCAGTCTCACTGCGCACATAACTGTCTAGTCTCCTCCCAACAACTTTTGAAACTGTTGGCAGAGAGGTATCCCCATCTATTACTAACAAGCTTTGTGAAAACAATGTAAATGAAAGAAGCTCTTCAACTCCCTGGCTGAAGTAAGGCTACAGGAGCCTTGTAACACATCAGAGAACCCAATGATATTTTGCTGCCCACGGAACTGACACCTTGGGCAGGAAGAAAAAAGGAAAAGTATTCACCAGGTTTTTGCTACAGAAGTCAGGAAAGTCACTTAATCCTCTTGTTCTGTACTTGAATTGAGAATATCTTTTTGCCTTACCCACCCGCTCATTTACTATTTCCAGTAATCGTATGCACAATTATTTGACAACTACATTGTCACTTGACAATCTCTCTGAATTCCACACAGACACATCTGGGATTGATAGCCATTAAAACAGTCATGCACATGTCCTGTCTTAAAAATCAATGTAGAAGACAGGCAGATGTGGAAAACCCAGCTGTCTGGTATGGTCGGAGTAGTTATTTATTCTTACGTTGTGGAAACCAGAGTTCTACTAGAAAGAGGTTTTTTATATTATCCACAGCACTTGTTATGCAAGCAGTTTAAGTCTTCCAACCAAGACACAGTAGGAGTGTTTAAGAATCAACAAATTTGCTCTGGCAGCAATGAAACATTCATTAGTGGGTTTGGAGTGCAGAGGGGTTTGGTTGGAGGAGAGATTTTTATGTATTTTTTAAGAGTTTGTTAAAATGCAAGACAAAAAGCTAGGTGACGGACGCGGGGTAGGACTGACAGCTAAGAACCAGAGAGCTCTAGGGTTATGCTGGAAACTGCTTGTCTCTGCCCACTTGAGGGATGCAAGTGCTGATCTGTATGTTAGCGTCTAAGATCAGAGGTCCCTCCTAACCCTCTTCCTTCTTACTCTCGCTGCTGTTACTTCAGTGCTACAAACATCCACGATTGCTGAATCTTGGACAAGAATGGGTTAAACTTAGCAAATCAAAACCAAGCAGGAGAAACACCTCTCCTCTTTCTGCTTAACTGGATAATTGTTTAGCAGGAACCTGCTTGATGAGTTTCAGCAGCTCCTAGAGATCAAGCAGGGCTGTTTCTGAGAGCAGCTAAAGCTGCCGGCTGTATAAACACCTTTAAGCCGACCAACAGAGTACCCCTTGCTAAGGCTGTTTTTTGACAACTAAAATTTCCAGAAGGCAATGAGGCAGTCTGTATGCCAAAGATCCATCCAAACTCAGTAAGAACAGAGAATTGAATTATTTTAGGCAGAGTATTTTATAGATGTTATATATATAAAACTGTCTTATGGTCAGAATAGATGATTTTAAAAAGAAAAAAATGTTTAAGTGAATGAAGTTTAACTGATTCTCACTGCAACGGAGAGAGCATAACAGTGAGATTTCAATGAATAAATAACAGGCTTTGTCATAGTAATTTAAAGGGCTAAGAAAATTCTAGCCCTGAAAGTTCACGTGACAAATCGAAGGGCTTCACAGGATCTGTACAATCCTCTGGGCTTATTATGTGATACCATTTATCTATAATGCAAAGATCTTATTCAAGCAATTAGTGAATTTGAGTCCAATTGCCTAAAAAGAAAGTACATGAGGGTTGATTTTCACATAGGGATTATCTTGTTCTACATCAGATGTGTGTGCAAGCACGTGAGGTGAAAAAAAAAATAAAGACAAACCCTGGTAAAATCTTGCTGTAAATTCAAGCCAGTCACAACTGTATAATCGCCAATGCAACACCTATAGCAATCAGTGCAAAATACTGGCAAAGACTTACTTAGCACTGTTCATACAACCATTCGGATTTCTATTTCTTCACCTTGATTTTTAAAGTAACTAAGCACTGCAACTGATCAATGGACATTTATACACGCTAAGTTTTAACATCAAGAACCAAGCTCTATCTACCTGAAGCTCTGTCAGATGATACCAGCTGAGAGCTTCACCACAGGGCTCTCTCTTCCAGGTTCTCTTCTCTCTGAAGACACAGGAAAGACTAGGACATAAATTTACAGTTACCTTCTCTTAAAGAACAATGTTCAGATTTGGGGAAAGTATTTCAGCTTTCGCCAGTATTGATCTGCTCATGCACAGCTCAAAGTGTCTGATAAAGTTACTGGTAAAAACAGACTTCCAGGCTCAGTGCTGTCCATATAAAACAGATCATCCACCTCCCTCCCCTCCCCGTTTCAAAAGAGATGCCTCTTCCTAAAGTAACAGGAACCGCTCCTCAAGCACTCCTGATTGCCATCCTGTTCTGTACCCCCGCCCCATGCATTACATCGTTTTGTACTATTTTTTTCACACAAGGGTGCCCTCAGAGATGGTGGGGTTTCAAACCCAGAGCCAACTTTCCAAAATGCGCTGTATTTTGAAAAGCTCATTTTTGTTTCACAGAGAAATAAATGAGTTTTCATCATAAAGTCTTTATCCCCTCAAACCCAAAGCCTCCCATACGGTTAAAAAATCAAATCCAGCTTTATTTTCCTGCATGAGTCAGGCTGCCTGCAAACAGCTTCAGAGGAAGGCAAGATTGGGGTGGAGAACAGAACTGGAGTAAGAAACCCAGAGACGGATACTTGCTCTTCTAACAGCACACTCCTATTTTCCCAAGACATTTGCTAATATTTTCATCTTAAAACTAGAGGAAAGCCACCCCCTTCCCCCAGAAGAAGTTTTTAATATTATAAGAGACACACAAGGACACACTTTATTATTTTAACAATTATTGCTATTTTCAGAGCTCCAGCACAGCTACTTCCTTCCATAATTGGACTTCAATCAAACCCTAGCGAAGCTTTTGATCTTGGAAAGAGTATCAACATAGCTCTGTTATCAGCACATAGGGGGCAAAGAGTAGGACATCTAGAATTTTTCAGTAAAAGAAAGTTAATTGCTTTGACTTCTATTTATCAAAGGTCATGGCTGCAAGTTCTGAGTGCACATACATAACGGTGCACACTGAGAAACCTTGTATAGACTGGCCAAAGTAAGTGCTGGGATTATACTGGGTGCATTAAAAAAAAAAAAAAAAAAAAAAAAGCAGCAAAACAATGCTAGATTACTATCCAAATATACCCCAGTGGATGTCCTGCCAAATAGCAAATATGTGGCTGTAAGCTCCAAAGTGAAATAAAAGCTTGGCCAGAAGCCCAGAGCTTCACTGTATTTTGCTCAGCTAGCCATAGTCTGGCAGAACAGAGTGAACACATTCTCAGCCACGTGATAAAGCAGCCCGTCGGGCCAAGCTGATTTCCTTGTGTTGGTTAAATGTGATCTTCAGACTGTACACACCAGCGGCTTTGGGAAAACGTGAGAAAGTGGGAAACAACAAGCCACAGGCTATAAACTGAAGGGCAGCAAAGAAAATTAGTTAAGGGGTTTGCTTAAATGCTAGTGTTGCCAGCGCTGTATTTTAACTGGGTTCATAGGGCTGAACCCATTAGGCAAGGGTGCTGAGCACCAGGCATTCTCCTGGATTTTGACAGGAGTTACACACCATCAGCTCCTTTGTGGGTGCAGACCCTGGAAGGACTCAATTTGGAAAAGGCACTATAAATTCATCCCTGTTGAGCATTATGGGAACTTCCCATCAGTGACTCAAAAATGAAAAATGCTGAATGACTTCAGATTCCCTACTCAGGAGAATCAGAGGTACTTAGACCTGTCAGGAAGGGTATGAATCTGGTGGTGGTACACATCCCCTATGGTGCTGATTTTGCTTATGCTACTTAGCCACCAAGTAGCACTACTGAACACAGAGAGACATTCATGAAGTGAGATAGAATTTGGCCAAAGGATTCAATCCAAAAAACATGCAGGGTCTAAAAGGATAAAAACTGCCCTGATGATAAAGTATTACATTTTGATAGTAGTGATAATGATGTTTTTAAATAACTGACTTAGAAAGAGACAAACAGCATCCCAGGCCAGCAGCAGCGGTGCATGTGACTCGTGAGAGCATGTTACATGTGGAATAAGAAAGAAAAGCCTCTGAATGCAAGACCTCAGAAGTACATCCCTACTGCAGGTAAGAGCAACTCAGATGAAACAGTCAGCAGAATACATAAGAAAAGTGAGATTTGTTTACTTTCTAACAGAAATAAATTGATAACCCAGACACGTGCAGCAGCTAGTGAAATCAGAGACACACGCAAGTTGAGAATTGCACCTCCAGTTGTTTCCTTCTATTTGGCTAATGATTTCTTTTCACGTGTTCAGAACAGCTTCCAGACGGAGCTACCACAATTTTCAACAATGACTTCAACCATGTTGCACTGAGAAAATTGAACAGACAACAGAGTTTGGAAAAGTATTTCTTAAACTGAGTGGAAACCCAGTCCAACAGAAAGATCAGCCTTTCTGAGAAAGGCCACGTCCTTACAGATACAGGAACATCAGGTCTCAGTCTGGATAATCCAAGCCCTGACTTTTTAAGTGCTGTGACACCAACAGCTAATGTGTTTCAAGCAGACACCCAAACCACAGCTGTCCAACATTTGTAACTGAAGGCTTGTGGTTTAACCTCCTCAAAAGGTAGATATGCAGGTTAACTTAAAATATGCTGCACTCTTTCCTAATTCTCTCACTTAAGTATTCAGTCAAGTGATGCAGATATTCACAAGGTCAACCTCCTGCTCCACTTAATTTGTGTTGCTCTCAAAAAATGGCTCAATCTCCAGACTACTACCACTTCAGATAAAACCTTCATCTTAAGGAACAGGCCCCATTGTTTTTTGCTTGTGTCAGAGTAAGGCATTGTAACAACATACGGCTAGGGAACATGACAGAATCTTGATATCTGACTCATTAACCTCATCTGTTATTTATTCTCTTCCTTTGCAAGAGAAATAATCTTCACTACAGACAGGGGAATTAACTCCTCATTTTTCAATGTACATGTATTGATACAGAGGGCAGGCCCCTAGACAGTGACAAAGGCCATCCTAGGGTTAGTCCCTTGTGACTAACCTGCTTAGGTAGCTGTGGTCCCTGAAGAAGTTTGCAAATCAAGAGTGGGAATTAAACAACTGTGCCCTAAGGTATTTATAGTTTCACTCCCCAAAGCCTGCACACTCTTTACTCTTCAGAGCAGTGATCACCCAGCTCAATGGGGCTCTGACTCTGGCCACCTTGTTTTAGCTGCCTACTTGCAGTCGGTCATTACTACACCCTCTGCAGTAAGCAAAGAGAACTGGGCTATTCCGTGGGGCTAGTCCAGCATATAAAAAGGATATGATAAATTAAATTATCTCAGGATGTATGTAACACACAAAAAAATCCACTGAGCAAATACATACTGCTGTGAAAATTTTACTTTAACATCGATACGCCACCGTGGTATACTTCAGGCAACAGTGAGCTCAGCACTCGCAGTTATTTCAGAGCTGTATCTGATTTTTTTTTTTTTCATTCTTCAAAATTTAAGCCCAAGGCAATGTCTTGGACACAGCTGGGGGTAAAAAAAAAAAAAAAAAAAAGGACAAAAAAATTATCAAAAAAGGCAACATTTTCCTGCAAACTTTCTCCAACATAATCCTGAGAAAGCAGGAAGCAGCTCTTGAATGTCTTTTCATATAGTGTCTTTTTTAAGACACTTCATATGGTGTTTGCCACTGCCAGACCAAATGGGCTTTTGGGCCTCAGACAAGTGTTGCTTTACCACAAAGGGTATCAGAATGTCTTGATGGCATGCTGGAAACAGAACATAGGAACACAGAGAGGTTCTAGTAAATCTGCAAATGCCCTAACAAGTATGTGTATTCAAGGGGAGATGGAATGGGATGCTAAGGCAGGAGGGGAGTCCACCCAGCAGCACTGCATTTTACTGTGAGCGTGTTGTGTCATTACAGCTTTATTCTGACACACCCATATTTACAGCACACAATGTACTGTACAATTCACAATGCCAAGAAACTCAACATATCTAATCTGGCAGAAAAACAAAGTCATATCAGGTTAATCCAATTCTTAAATTGCACAACTTTGAAAAGCCAATGGGAAAACAAATCTTTCCCTAGCTTGTGCTCCCCCAGTCCTCCTCCCAGCACACATACCCTGCCATGACCTACTTTTCCTCTTTGATCCCTCAACATCTTTAGCCCACTCTCACCCTCCTCTGTTTCTCATTCACTTCCAACCTACCTCCAGCCCAGACCCTGGTGGCAGAGTGGAAAGTTACGCTGATTAGAGCAAGCCATAAAAGGCAGCTTTGTGTGCAGCGCCCCGGCCGAAACGCGCTGCGGAGAATGAATGGCAAGACACCACACAAGGTCACTTGGACACCTGCCCATATGTGATACTGCAATAATTGTGATAAGGTAACAGGCCTCAAATTTTAAGTTGGCTGACTGCAAGGTAGTTTCAAACAGGGCAGTGGAGCTGGGGTGCATCTGCTGCACAAGAGGAACAGGATATGGCAAGGTTGCGTAAAAGTTCAGAAAGCTTTTAGGTAAAATAATTGTGCTTGACTTTGGAGAGGATCAAGGTCATTCCATTACCTAAAAACTTTCTAGTTGGTTTTCTAACCTCTCTTTTTAAATGAAGCCTTGGACTCTCATATAATCACAAGACTCCCGGAGCTGAGGATTTTAAAGAAAGAACAATGGTGGAAAAAAATGTTTGTGACACCACCCCAACATACACTAAATCAATTAAACCTGGTTTCTTGAAGATTCTTTTCTCAAAGTGAATTGACATCTCCTGGTGTCTAAAACGCTGTCAGCTTTCCCAGAAGCATTTCTCACAGATCAAGCATTTTAAAGGTCTTATGCAAATTCTCTGACGTAGAAAATGCACATTTACATTACAGCTCTTCCTGCTCGGTAACATATTCCCACCCTATCCACTCATCTATTTTCATGAAATTTTAAGAATATAATTATTCTCTCAAAATCACAACTTTCCTGAAACATGTGGTTAAAATCAGCCAATATACTCAAAAATCATGCAGCGGGAACATGCAAGAGGCCACACATACCTAGCGTGACTGGATATGGTTTGTTTTCATAGCACAACAGGAAAAAAAAAATAAAAAAAATACCCCAATGCTCATTTATCACAGCAAGCAACAGAGCTGCAAGAGTTACACGCATCAAACGGCCCAATGCCCCATGCTGCAACAAGGGCCCGCAGCTGCGGGGATTACAGACGTCAGTAACATCTATATTTCCACTATGCAGCACAAAGAAAGAGGGAACAGTGGTATGTCTGATTGCTGCAGGGTGCTTCATATTAAGCCAGTTTAACCCTCCCTGTTTTGATGAGGAACAGGATTTGGTTTTGAGTGCTTAGTTCCTACTTACTAAGCATTAGAAGCTAAGCACACAGCTCATTTTAAAACAAACTTCTTGCTAGAATAAGACTCATTTCCAAATGTTGAAATGGCAAGTTTGTAAAAATTGTTGGCTAAATTGTTTTAAGTCACCTCCTCTGTTTCAGTGCAGCCCTCTCGCTTTGAGCCTGTATTTTACATTCTGCAGCCTCGAGTAATGCACTCTTCTACAAAAGGCTTAGTGCCATTATTTTAGTAATCTCACTACGCTAAAAATATTGATTGCTCTGTCAAATGGACTTCCGCATGAGCATTTTGTGTTTAGAAGTCCCACATTATTGTTCCTTCAGTTTTTCAAAACACAACCTACAGTTTCCTTCCTTGCCTCCTTCAAATTTCAAGTTATAAGCAGTTAGCAGTGGGACAGTGTGTAATTTCTGGTTTGAGTGCTTCCATCTGTATCATGATAGCTAACTTACCAGGTCGTCTCAAACATAGCAATGTCCACATACAAGAATTCAGTAAGCGGGGAGCCTTACAAGCATTAAAGAAAAAAAATTAAGATCCAATCATTGCCACACAACGTAATGGATCTCACTATGGACAGAGAACCCTGTTCATTCATTTGTTTATTAAATTCAGGAGTACCAACCAGCTCTGTAATGAATTGCTTAATCTTTGACCTATTGTCCACAGTCATGTTCCAGAACAAAGAATTTATAGCAAGCTGAGCTCCCTAAGGCTAATTGGAAAATAATTTTTTTTTTTTCCTAAAACCATTCTCCATCCTCAATGAATGTTTTACAAACTATGCCTTTTTGCCTCTCTTCTTATGCACCTACATATCTGAGGATGACATTTAGTTACAGATAGATTACTGCTGTAATTCACTCTAGGATCTGCTTGTAGTAAAAGCATGCTAATACATCAACCTGTGGGTTCCCATCAAGTTTTGTTTCAGTAATAATCTAGATTTATGTTCCAGTTTATGAGGAGTTGAGTTTTCTAGGGCCCTAACACAACTCAGATTTTTCATTTCATTCTACAAACAGCCACACATCAAAACACAAGCAAAGGATTTCAAGATCCTCAATGTCTGTTTTCATTAAACGACAAAGAATATGAAAAAGAAAATACTACCAGCAAGATGAAGAGCTAAAGCTGTTTGTCTCAAAGCTGAGCAGAGAAGCCTGAAGCAAGAGCATGCCACATCAGAGAATCTAAGCAATGGTGTTGGATAGTGTATAATGAAAATCTGGGCCAAGTTTAGCCTTGGCATGATTTAGTTCAGAGAATGGGACCGGGAAGCTTAACTGTACAACAGCTTTGAGTGTGTCAGAAATGTGAGAGGTTGAACAGTAACTTGTGTACGCTTAAAACTTGATGGATGGCACCTTGGTTATGCAAGGCTGAAGTGCTATAAAGAGCATTAGCAGAAAACAGAAAGTAAAAAAAAAAAAAAAAGGAAAAGAAAAAAGGAAAAGAAAGAAAAAAAAAGAACGTTTTATCACATGCTGCCTTACCTAGCCACATTAGCTCTCCCCACATTAGCTCTGAAGCTCTCAGAACCAGAACTTGTGATAGAGAGCTTCTTCAATTCCTCTGGGACATTAAAGAGGTGACAGAAGCTACAAAATCTGTTTGTCATACATTCTGTTTCAATACTAACTCATAATGTATAACCTACTCCCTTAGAGTAAATCTGAGGTTTAAGTAAATGTTTTATTTCAGCACTTTCATTATCTACTTCATGTAGAAGAGATAAATCCAGTTTTTCTTGTATGCAACTTAGTTGAAATACTCTTTTCTGATCATTGCAGTCTTCTGTGGAATTCAAGCAAAATATTGAAAATAAGTTTTGTTACGAAAGTGAGACTTCAAAAAAGGAAACTTATTATTATGTTTGTGTGATATAAATACTAAATAGCTCCATAGTGTACTGCCAGCCAACCAAGCTTCTGATTTCATAGTGCTCTAAAGTAATCTTTACTGATAACTATGTCCTTTCATCCTAAGAAAACTCCACGGGAGTGGAGAGCTGTTAGTGCCCTGTTCTCCCCTCCCCCCCTTAAAAAAACAAACATCCAGAAAGATGAACGACAAAAGGGTGAATGGTGACATTTTGCTTCTCCACCTAGGAGCTGATGGAGAGCAGTCAACAAGCTGCTTGCCTGCTGAGCAACACTGAACTCAGAAAGACTGCATGAGGAGTGAAGTACTCATTGCTGAGATTAATTGGGCAGAAGCTGGCCGCTGCTGGCTCCCACAATCGCCAATGTGCTGTCATATAAATATGTAGAGATTAAACAATATAATGCATTTTCTAGAAGCTTCATCTAATCAGACAATACCAATGTCATCTTCGTATACATCTCCTGATGAGGTCTCCTCTCTTAACAGGACCGTATTTTATGAAACATTTCAGGGTATACTCATGTCTTGAAAATCAAATCATCACACCGAAGAATCGTTCAAACACTTTCCAATACACTTTGAGATGTAAAGCAAGGCTGCAAGACAGACACTGTACGACTTCTAGGTAACAGCAACAAGTTTGACACTCAGACATCCCTGAAATGTCTTTCTAAGGGGACAAAAAACAAAAACAACCTGAATCCTACTTGTTCCATCTGTGTCTCCTCTTCCTAACACTGGGTAGCCCTTGCCTAAGTACCTCTCTCTGGGTGGAAAGGACTATTCCCCATGAGAAGCAAAGAGTCAGGGCAGGTATATTTCAAAACTATAGCATAGAGCCTGAGATGTTCCATGCTGTTTACTGTTGGAACTCTGAATTAACTTCAAGTTCTTCCATGCAGTCAAGCAATTATTTAACCAATAATCAACATTTAACAGTGAATATTAAAATCAGATCCCTTGAAGGAGACACAGTGTTCTTGCTTCTAGTATTAACAAGACTTGTGCGCTCAGCACTTTTTCCCCCCCGTTATCATGTGACAGGCTATTTTTAATATTTGCCTGAATATATTTTGCATCTTCCTTTGATCCAGAAAGCAGTTTTGTGAGGCTTGTCCGCATACTGTGCTTCCCTTGCCGCAGCAGTCCGGAGTGAAGCTTTTCCATTTCACTGCGATTTCGGCATCGTCCGGTAATGGCAGGAGCAGGGAGCTGTGCGCGCGTGCCTGCTGCTCTAGCAAAAGCCATGCTGAGCAGGCTGCACAGGGGACGGCCACGTGCCTGAAGCACATGGTCATGCAGGGAACAGCCACCCAGAGCCTCACGTGAGAGTCAATGTGAAGAGCAGCTCTCAGTACCAGCCTGCCTGACGGTTTAACTGGTCATTCCCATGTTGTCACGTGGGGGACCAAAGGTCAGGAGATTCCCAGCTCCTCTTGATGCCAGAGGTAGAGTCCTTCGACTCTAAGGGATGGGGGCTCACACCATGGCTCATGCAACACCTAGTAACTGCTTGTAAACAATGATTAAAGCTTAGGAGAGGATTCCACATGCAGGCTGACTGCTGGGAATGTTGCTCTTCACACTACAAAGGCTGTGCTGGAAGAGGTCACATTAAGAAACACACGGGAAGGAAGACTGCAATAAAGGGAGTGTTGCACACACACCCTTTTGTGGGCTGCCCCCTTCACCAAGTCATTCCCAGTATGCAGTTGAGAGGCTAGATGGAGCAAGAACAAACCTCTCCCAGTTGGCTGCTGTGCCCATCACAAACAAGAGTTAAAAGAAAATGCCAAAAACCACCCCATCACACCTAGTGTCAATCATTACACATTGGTATCTATGCAAGAAGTAAAAGGTAATGGATACCGAGCTCTAGATGAAGCATCTCTGCTGAATAAATAAAACACGGCATTTAATAAAAATCTTTGTGTTCTTGGGGGGGAGGGGGGGGGAAGTCTATGCATATTTCATGGAAAGAGTTTCCAGATTTTTGATTAATGTACCCTTTCATTTAAAAAAAAAAAAAAAAAAAAATCAGTAAAGACTTGTAGATATTGCTTCTAGGTGTATTTCTGCAGCAGATTTTTCTTTCCTGAAATAGTCTTTGGCAGATCCTTTGCTAGTAGTCTAAGGCACCCAGCCATCCAGACAACACAGGCTGAAAACTGCTGTCACAGGAACGCAAAAAATAAGGGAGTTACTTCAAAGCCTCCAACAGCCCTACCCTCCCTGATGAGCAGGGCAATACCAATACAGGGGCTGCTACCATGTCACCAGCATCCCCGTGACACACCAAGGCTTTGGCAGCCAACAGAAAATTAAAACCTAAACCACAAAATCCCCCAAACCTCCTCACTAGGGTCTTCTACCAGACCTAGCTGATGCTTCCGAGCAAAAATTCGCTCTGTTCAAACCCTTTGCAGCAGATGCCCCATTCACCCAAATAAGGGCTACACAGGGAAGAAAGAGATGTAAAAGCAACCACCAATTAGTTACCTGCAAAATGTGAACCTCCCTTTACATACAAACAGCTACAAATACTCCAAATTTCCTTACAGGACTCCGCAGTTAAAGTGGAGATTTACAGTCCACCAAAAAAACTGGCAAAAGACAACACAAGGTATGCAACAGATGAAGAACCATGAAAATGTGTTTGCACACAGTTTTCTAAAACCTGCTACAGATTTCACCGATGACACGTCTCAGAGAGCACCAATGCAGATTTCCAGCTCTCTTCCAGAGCTGGTATAAAATACATATTTGGGCAATGCCCTTGGCTTCTAAAGACAGCGAAGGCGTCTATTTCAACACACGCACACAAAATTAAATCTTCTTATGCCACTCTTCTATAGATCCTCTATGTTCGAGATACAGCATGCATGTACATGAGTCACATTCGGTGCTCCCTGTGCACGTGTACATCCTCCCCTGTACACAGTCCACGCAGGTATAGGAGTTTTGACCAACCACACGTGATAAGCTGATGCTAAACGCTGCGAAGCCATTTAAAGCAGGGATATAAGCAGTGCAGGATTTGACCCTTCCTTCAGCCGGAGTCTACAAGCTCAAACTGGCTTCTATTACAAGGCAAAATTGAAAGGACACAACAAAGAAATATTTTAGGAGAATTACTATCACCCAAGGAAGGGGGGGAAAAAAAAAAAAAATCTGTTTTCCTAAAAAAAAATCACATGGAATTAAAATTTATTGAAATTGAATACTTCATACTAATTGTTCTTGGGTTTATTACAATAATACAAATCACAGCAGTCACACATACTGGAACAGTAGCTCACACTAATTAAAAAACCCTTTCTTCATGTACAGTTTTAAAAAAAAAAAAGTTTAAAAAGTCTTAAGGTGTATTAACCAAAAGGCTCCAGTGTAATGATTTCAACATTTACCTCCAGACTAATGTTTGCATTTTAACGCAGCACAGCTGCCTTGGCACTTTTATTATAACCTTAAATTATTGGCTTTACTTTTACTAAAAATTTGTTTTTAAAATACATACTGTCTTGTTTGAAAGCTTGCCTAAATGCTAAACTCTAAGATGACCTCTTCAAAACAGACTGTCACGGTAAGATTTTTACACAACTGCACATAAAAATTTCAGTAACTTGATGATAAGCCCGACTAATGTTAATTTAAGTCATAGTAGCTATCTGTAATGGGAAGGGAGAGAAAATACTATTTTAAGAAATTGAATGAGCTCCCTTTAAAAAAAAAAAAATTTAACCGAAATATTCAATTCTTAAGGCAAGATGATACGGGGGGGGGAACACTCGCAACTTTAAATGTTTTATCCTACCCCAAGAGATATGATTACTTGTCACAACAGTAAAAAAGTGTACAGAGTTTTTAATGAGAGAGGTTTGTAACCCAGAGCTGCAAATGGCTCAGGTAAAAAAAAAAAAAAAAAAAAAAAATCCAAAAAAAAAATCAATGAGTTGAAAAGTCATGTGGACAGCTGATTACAGACCTATTCTGACAGGCGATCATTAAAAGCCTGGCTCATAACCAGGCTCCTCTGAAAAAAAGCAATGAGAACAGATTATCTGCTTTTAATTTTATGTGTGCCTATGCCACAGAAAATGGTGTAGCATATATGCACTAGTTTTAAAAACCATCTCGGAAAATGCAAGGGGAGGTTTAGATTTTGCTCTTGACAACTCCTAATATATTTTAACTTTGGAAATCCTTACAAGTTGTTAGTTAACTATGAAATACCTTGAAACTGAAATACAAAGCAAAGTCAATCCACCTTAAGTAAAAGTAAGTAAATGAAATCCACAACTAAACACACGCTTCTGACGTGGGGCCAAAGAGTCTGTTG
>JANHGN010019027.1:11854-24143 GCA_024605025.1 Megaceryle maxima | reverse complement strand
GGTGCCCTTCCGGCCCCGGGGCGGCCGTTGGGCGGCGGTAGCGCCCCCAGCCGCCTCTCGCCACGTCTGCCACCCCCGCTGCGGCCAGGCCCAGCCCGCCCCGCCCCACTCACCATCTCCTTGCGGAGCAGGGCCAGCGCCGCGTCCAGGTTGGGAGGCTTGGGCGGCCGCGGCGAGCCCCGGCCGCCGCCGTTCAGCTCGTCCTGGATGCGGGACTTCTGCGCGTAGAGCCGCTCCAGGTCCCGCCAGCGCCCGCCCTGGCCGCCGCCGCCGGAGGAGGAAGAGTTCAGCAGCCCGCTCAGGCTCTTGGGCAGCGGCGGCAGCCCCGCGCCGCCACCGGGCCCCAGCAGCCCTGGCCCGCTCATGCTGCGGTGGCGGCGACCGACGGAAAGAGCCGCTTCGGCCCCGCTGCGGGAGGTGCCGCGCGGAACCCGCCCCGCCTATGGGCCGGGGAGAGGGGGGAGAGGCCCGGCGGGCGGGGCGGGGGCGGAGGAGCCCGCTCTGGGGCTGGCGGAGGCAGGGTGGGCCCCTCGGCTGCGGGGAGGCAGGGCTGCAGGTGCCTGGGGGTGCGGGACGCGCCGGGGGCGGGCCCGGCCTCCGCCCCTCAGCACGGCGGCTTTGTCTGAGAGGAGGCGAGTGGCGGGGCGGCTGCCCGAGTCCTCTCGGGCAAGGCCCGGCTGCCGGCCGACCGGCTCAGCCTGGGGTCTCGGGCGGAGGGCCGGCGGGCCTGTGCTCCGCAGAAACACCCCCGCGGCGGCCGCTTGCCCTGGGGTTGGGAGAGGCGGAAGGCCGCTGCGGGGACGGGACTGATCCCCCGGGCTCGGTCCGGGGGTGCCTGGATGAGGTTGGTGGCGGGGGGATGAAGCGCAGTGAAAGCAAGCATGAAAGCGGATTAAACGCTACAGGCGGAGCGTGGCCAGTTTCTCACTAGCGATGGCGTTGCTTCAGTTACCTGATAACACCAAAGGGCTCTCTCCCTCCCATCAAAGTGTTTCCCTTCACATCCTCACGGCCAAGCTTTATTTTCAAAAGTCTTTATCTCAAAGCCTTGCAACTAAACAAACTTCCGTGTGTCTGATCTGTGGATTACATCTCTCAGTCTGAGAGATAGTGCCTGAATAGGGTTTATTCAACAGAGCAGCTTATTGCTTTAGGTTACTGAAACACCGACGCGGCGCTTTCACGGGAGGGTGATGGAAACAGTGCCAGGCTGCCCGTCGAGCGGGAGGTGGGGGGGTGGGCAGGGGGATGCGGCACGGGAATGCCAGGAGCTGCCAGTGCGGCCACAGTTCTGGTCCTACAGCAATAAAACTTCACTGTGCTAAGTGCCTTTCTGTGCCTTTCATTTTTTCCTCCTTTGACATGTTTGTATCTCGGGAGCCTCTTAAATAAATCACGTCCATGTTGGATCATTTAAAATCCACAGCAGGGTATGAAGTTGGAAAGCACTGCCGTTGTTTAAATGCAAAGCCAGGTTGTTTAAAGGTGAGGTCCTATTGCCACAACCCTGCTTTGTGAGGTTTTTCTCAAGAAATAATCAAATACAGTGATTTTGAATTAAGCCTCTATGACATTTTCCTTTTTTTTTTTCTCAGACTTGGGTGGCTTTTTCATGGTTTAAGTGTCATCAGACTCTGTGACAATTGTTTTAAAACCACTTACAGTGGAGGAAGCTTTTGCCAATCTTTATTCAAGTTTACATGCTACTTTAGGGATTGATTTTTTTAGACAACTCGATGTGCTTTTTAATGCTTTGTTCATTGGAATCAAGAAGATATTTCCCCCTCTTGTTTGTCATGATGCCACTTCTGCTCAGGTCGACTGTGAAAGATAAGATAGTGCCAGTGGCTTTTATGAAACTAAAAGCATTTTAAACTGCCCCCATTGTAGATTAAAAGTGCCAAAAAACCCCTCATCCTTCCAGGCCAAGGGTACCTGACAGGAAACATATTGATTTGGTTTGTTAAGGATGTAAGCACTGTATTATCTTCCTGTTTATTAGCAAATACATTTATTTGTTCTCCTTCCAACCCCTCCACCCCCCTTTTTTTTTCCAGATGGCAGCTATTTGGAAAAGCTTGTGAATATTCTTATTTTATCTAGACTAGCTATCTTAATTATTTTTTTTCAGCTTGCCTGATCTCATTAGATTCTAAGTACATTTTCTTCACAATGGGGTCCTTTAGGCACCTTGTTGACATATCCTTACTATTGCAAAAATTTTTAATCTGTCTTCCTGCTCAACATTGTCATCTGAAAATAATAAATAAATAAATTGCTTCTTGGGTTCTCAGTGACCTTTCTCTCAGGTGGCAACCTGATCTAGCCTTCGTTCCTGTTAAATTCATAACTGTTCTTTAAATCTAAATCTACTGCTTTATTTAGTCTGCCCTAGTTATAATGTGGTGATAATGGAAGCTGGAGTCTTTTGCAATATGTCTTTTGGTTATGGAATAAGCTTTCATTAGCTGTATAAACCTCGCAGTCTTTGTTGGTTCCTAGAATTGAACTACAGAAACCTTTTACTTGTCTAAATTGTTCTTTGCTAAGGACATTACCTAAATATATATATATATATATAAATAATACATGTAGTTTATGTCATAAAGAATTAGGAAGAGAGGTGTCTTGTACCATTTCCTTATGCAAATGCATTATGGTGTATTTTTAATTTAAATATTCATGCACAATGTTTTTTCATTTTCTCATTCATTAGGAAGATACACAATGCCTATGTAACATTTGTACAACATTCCTTTTCCCAAATGTGATCTGTATGCATTATAGTGTATTTTGAATTGATACATTAAGACTGTTTCCTACAACCTTTTCTATGATGCTTTCCCCTCTAATAACTGACTTATCTACAAACATTAATGAATTCTTCTTTATGACAAACCTGTGGCAGAAGGTGGTGGTGTTATCCACACTGGAACCAGGACACCAGGAGCTAAAGGTAGGTTATGGTAAAAAAAAATTTACTGATTTTAAGTGCCTGGTTTGTGATTCCTAGGGATGACATTCCACCTGACAGAAAGACATGTGCCTCTGTTTCAAGCTACCCTGCACATAGCAGCATCTTTGCTTAAGGCCATCTTCATTAGAGATTTGAAGTAATACTCCAGATATTGCAGTGTTGTGGCTAATGTCACATTTTATCCACTGTGCAGCAGGGATATATTAAAACCTGCCAAACAAGATGTGGCAATGCTCATCTGTCAGTGCCATTGGCCTTTTAAAGTTCTTTTTATGTTTGCAAAATGTCCCTCATTGGGTTAACTTGCAGTCAGGATTGCCTGTTAAGGACAGGTCAGGATCCAGGTATCACAAACTGGTCATATGCAAGACAAATTAATAGCAAGTGACATATGCTTTATTCTTCCATTTACTCCTGTAATCAGAGTGCTTGATCATACTCTGTTTCTCACAAGGCCTATGTTTTTTATTGCTGATGTGGAGGAACAGAGATTATGCTATTCTGTGGTGTTCTGGAAATGATGTCCAATTTGGTCTTTTGGCTAAGGAGAATTTAGGAAAGGAGGGTATAATTGGCATCTGATATACAACACCATGTAGTGGCATATCCAAACAGAAATTAGATTTTCAGCTAAAGATGGTTCTGTTCTTAGGCAGCATTTTTTTCATCAGATAAATGGTTTTAAATAGAAATGGTTGAGTCCTAATCTTGAAACTTCACCCCTCCCGCCCCCAGGTATCTTTCCATATCTATGCCTAAAAAGTGAAAACCCAAGTATATTCTAACACACAGAATACCACGCTGGTTTCCAGCTAGGTCCCTAGCAAAGCAGTATCCTTATGTCTAGAGCAGAGATTCTCCTATTTAAGCTACCTGAGTAAACAGGAACAGTAGTGGACTCTTTCTTTTATAGATCTGCCACCACACAGATACCCAAGGAGGACACCTCAGCCTTTGTCTTCAGGGTTTAACTAGGTATTAGAAACATACAAATACGGAGATTTGGGGATGCAGGCTTCAGTTTAAAGTTCCTGATGAAATGTGTTCTTGTGGTTATAAATCCTGTGCATGTCACTTGTTCTCTCAGCCTGTTCCTCTTGCCCTTGTTACTGTTTTTTCACCAGTTTCTGTCTTTGCCATTGCATGGATCCTGTTTTGAAACAATGTCCCTTGGCTATGGTCTCTGATGCCTTAGTTCCTATACCCGCCTTTTGCTTTTGTCCCTCTTGCTTCAGCTGCCATGCCGCTGCCTTCCACAGCTTCTCTTCGATATCAAGTGATGCCCTTTAGCCCTCTGCAGTGAGGTCAGACTGCTAATTCTTCCCTTTTCATGAAGAACCAAATAAAGCAACGTTTTGACAACAGCAGATAAAGAATGTGTCTAGGGCACGGGGGTAGGTATGACAGAAAGATGATTAGGACTGGGCAGATGAGGAACAATAGATTCAGAAGGACGCAGGAATCAGAGGTTATATCGAGGAACTGGTCTGTAGAGATATGTGAGTAACAGTTTCACCTCTGAAGGCATCTTCCAGACAGCAATAATGTACCACGTAGGGTTATTTTTTTTTTTTCCCTTCTTGTTTTTAAGTAGCAGCTACTCAAAGCAGAGTTCTGTTTCCTCTCTCCTTTTCACAGTGAAGACAGTATAGATTTTTCAACTAATTTATGCTCAGCGTAAAGCAGTGAGAAGCAGTATCTTCTGATAAAATCTGAAGAGCATCTGCATGTGGAAAATTGGCAGATACATTTCTGTAATGATGAGGAATTTAATTCCTCTTTTTTACTGTTTTCTTTTTCGGTGTGTTGATTGTTCGTGTTTTTGTTTGGTTTTTTTTAACATTGCAGTCAGTTAGCAAGTGCTGCTGGTTTGTGTTGTGAAGGAGAAAAAAAGAATCAAAGTCTGTAGTTTCATATCAGAAATTCTGGTTCAGGATTATAGGAAGGATTGCACTCAGGAAAAATAAGGACTTGATCCAATAGTAAAGTTGATGAGACTCACAGTTATGGTAACCAAACATTTCCTGATGGTGCCGAAATCTGGCTTGTTCACATCTCTTTAACCTTAGATCAAACTATAAATCTCCACAGTACATCACTCAGTGCTCTGCATCATTGGTTTTAAAATCTCCTCACCCTGTCCCCTCAGTTTATTAAATTAGAGATAACAATATCAGTCTTCTTTTTTCCTACCTCTCCAGTGTCATAGATTTTTCCTCATTATGTAAACTCTAGAAGAAAGTCACTTAGACCACATCAAATTCATATTCCTGCAATGTGCCCTTGTCTTCAGGATTTTTGTTGTAATTCAGAAAGCAAGCCATCTTAGTATTTTGTATCAGCTGGTAAAAGAAAAGCCCCCAAAATGAAGCTCAAAACAATGGTAGACTGTAGGAAGTATTAATTTCACTATTCTGTGAAAATTCATAGCTATGAAAGAACCCAACAGAGTTTTGCAAGATAATTATGTAATAAACTAGCTTCATGCCCACAGCTCTTAATGGCTCTGAACACCTTCCTTTCCTCTCCTTTCACTGTGTCAAAAATGCAAAAGAAAAGAAGGACTTTCAAGTGCCTTTTGCTATTTCTTCCCACCTTTCCTATGAGTTCAGTATAGTTCTGATAAGCATTTGGCTCTTCAAAAAAGACAGTTTGAGGGGTCATTTCTTACTGCTGCTCTGACATTAGTTCAGTTTGTTAGCCTCACACCACCTTGCTGCTTACTCTTAACAGTACCCACTGGACTTAGAGTAACAGCTTTCCAGAATCTGATTACTGAAAGCAGATAGCCAGGGGATCAGAGCTACAGGCTTTAAGGGTATTTGTCTTATTATCCTAGTGACACTGAGCAGACCCTTTCCTTTAGTGAGATCTGCATCGGGGTCAAATCTGGAGGATGCTGTCTAAGCTGGGCCGAGGTCGTTTGAGGTAAAAATGATGGGAGTTCTAAATCTGCAGGCTAAACTGCAGGGCAGAAAGCAAGTGCTGCTGAACAGCGGTGGCTACGGTTGTGCAGAAGAAGTAAGGATTTGTGCTCTCAAAGTGCAGAATATTGCAGATTCTCCATCAGTTTGGTAGCTGCCTTGAAGCATTGTTCAGTGAGTAGTAGTCAATCATTTAAAAAAAATAATTGTTTACTTCTCTGCAAAACAGTCAGCTGTGAGCAAACATGGAAGTTTCTATACAGCTTCTATACAGTATTCTGTTCAGCTATTGTTAATAAAGACCATATTTCTTTCTTCTGTATTCTCCCTTAGTAAATGTCTGTGTGAGATTCTTTTTTCAGGCAGAACATGAAAATCTGTTAGATAACATATCTCTGTAAGATAGATGTGGAATACACTGCTCAGGAGATAAACACTTCAGCTGTGAATGGCTATAATGTTTGCTGGGGAGGGGGTCATAATTTCATATTCAGATGTACCTGTGTTCTTGAAAAATGACCTTCCTCTTCCATAATGCAAGCAGACAGATTTGTGCCTGAACAGAATTGCTGAATAATCAAACGCAAAACTGAAGCCATAAAAAATACCTATTCATACCCTTTAGTTGAGCTGAGCCAAATGCCATTATCCCATACTGCCCTCCGCCTGCACTGGAGTGCTGCTGCTGGTGCAGACAGCCTTTGCTCCTATACAAGGTCTCAGAAGGGGAAAGTGATGAGCAGATTTCAGTAGGGCCTCTTTCTTCCAGCAGCTGGGGTTGCACAGATTACAGCGATGTCTGAGAGCACAGCTTCTGGCAGCTGAACTGATTCTGGGCCAAAGCTTGTATGGAGCATCCTTGTATGGACGTAGATCTTTGTCTTGTCCTAAAACTGAGCTCCCTCTGAGGTGGAACAAGGGCAATAATTTAATAGTGCATAACATTATTTCTATACAGTTTAGAGGAGAAAAATACTCTCTGTAATTGAAAGTTCATTTAGGTAGAGAGAATGTAATTACCTGGCACATTTAGAGGAGCAAAGTTATTGTGAGTCTCTGATGAAAGCTGCCATGAGTTATTTAATGGCCAACAAGTGATTTGAATTTTTGTTTCATATTTCACATAAGAACAGCACATTCAGCAGCCCAGTGACCCTTAAATTCAATGCAGGGGCACTTGGTAATTATTGGCTCAGAGGCAGATGTTCTACTAGCTGAACTATGATCATTGCTTCTAGCATCATTTTACTATGTGGTACTTAGCAACAAGTCTGAGCCTTATTTAATATGGGCAATCGGCTTCTATAATGGTATAGGTGAAGGAATAACTTTAAAATACTGTCAGTAATAAAAAATTTAACATATTCCATGCAGCAAACATAACTCTTGAAAATAACTTCTTGTTGTAAGTACTTATGATATCAGATTTTGACCTGACATGAACCTGTCAGAGAAATACTATCAAAGCAGTTCACATTTCAAATAGCACAAAAACAATCCATCACAATTCTTTTCCCTCCTCTTCTGTTAGAAATGCTCCTCTCAGGGCCTGAAAACTCTATGGTTGTTTCTCTCATTCCTAACCAAGAAGTGTAGTTGTACCTGCCAAGGGGGAGGAGGATACTTCCTCTCATCATATGCTGAGCTCTTGTGTGCTTCACAACACAACACAATTGCTTTCTTAGTTTATTGCAGCCAAACATCATTGTCCCAGACAAAAAAATCATAGCTGGAGGATGCTCCCTCCCTGTTTACAGCTGGAGCATGCTTCCTCCAGCTTTTCATAGTTGTTCTTCCTTGGCAGGGTTCTTGGGGAAGAGCTGTAATACCAACAACCGTTGCTGCCAGATGGGAATTGTGCCGGAGTGCAATGATTGCCACGCACACCTTAGGCACTTATCATTTCATTGGAGGCAAACTCACACGTGGCAGGATCAAACCACATGATAATCCAGTCATTTTCTCTTTTTTTTTTTTTTTTTGTCGTTTTGCAACTTGGTGCCATCTGGAACATGGCACAGACAGAGCCTAAAGCAAAAAGCAATCTGCAGTATCTGTTAAGGTTGCAAAAGGAAAAAAAAAACCAAAACCCCAAAGTAAAACAGAACAAAAGACTAAAACCCCTACAGAGGGAAATGGGACAATAAATATCCGCAGAGAGGGGAAGCTGCGAAAAACAAAATATTTGTGCTGGAAACAAGATCAGATCAAGCCAAACACTGAAGCTGTAATTAGTTGCTGACAGGAACAAACAACTATACAAATGAGTTAGAAGGAAAGAACAGGGATTTCTGAATTATTTTTGGCAAGTCTGGAGAAGTAAGAGTCATTCTGCCTGGTCAAACACAAACTAAAGGATTGTTTGCCTTTCTTTTCTGAATCGGACAAGGAAGATGGAAGCCTACAGACGACTGCCTAAATAGCAGCCCTCAGAAATATGACCTCTAACAAGTCCAACACTTGTCACAAAAATGAACTTTTGATAAGATGACATTGTACAAGCTTATTGTTTCACAGACTCCTGTTTCTTTATTTCTGTATGCTTAGTGCATCTCCAACTAGCAACTTTGTATCTTAAAGGCCATCAATAACTTGAGATCCACTTGCATCCCTAAAGAGTGCTGTTGAGACATTAAGTGGTGGAGATCTTTTGCAGCTCTTGAGTTTACAGGTCTGACAGGCAAAAGGAACTTCTTCCTTCTCACTCCCTTACTCTTTCAGATTCTTTTTTAGAAACTGTGACAGGATACACCGAATGTAATTTATACAAGGCCATAAACCCTACCCTACAGTGTGAGAAGTAAGATTTGGAGTGCAAAGTATACATGCTTTGAGTTCAACATAGCATTTTTACATGGTCACTTTTCAGAGTGCAGCTGATTTTTAATTAATTATGAGATTTCAGAACTTTTTGGAATATCAGTGACCTGAGATAACTTTGAAATACCTCACAATTTTTGTCAATTTCCAAAACCAGCAAGAACTAGCTCTTTTATGTTTCAGTGAATATGAAAATTTTTAGAATAGAATCAACATAATTCTGTCAGTGCTCTGAAAACATGTTATTTGCATCCTGTGGCACTTGCTTTTTTGATGAAGCCATTTATATTTACCAGCTTTATTCTTGTTAAGTCATTCTTTGCTCTGATACTGCTTTGAGGTAGAGAGAGAGAAGGGAAAGATGGTAATTTTATATCACTGGTGAACTGTCACAGATCAGAAGATAAACAAGTTATAACAGAAATATCGAGATTTCTTAATAATTTCAGAACTTAAATACTTTGCTGTCTCTGCAGACTGTCTTTGTAGACTTGATTCTGAGAATGAATTACTTTTAATTCTCATTTTTTTAATGAAATATCAGCAAAGCCCTATCTAGTTAAAACTACAAGTAGAGTTCAATTTAAGATTTTCCAAGATTTTCATGCAAAGATGCTTTCTAATATGTTCTGGAGACCTCTGACATTCCTAAGACAAGCCCCATGAAGCCTGATCCAAATCTCATAGAAGTCAGTGACTGTCTACTGACTTCAGCTGTAGAGAGAATTGGGTTAGATACTAGGACTGAAATAAGCTCTGTATTGAAGATTTGTGTATGTCCTGCTCTCTGAGTAACTCAAACTGAAAGATGAGCCTATGTCAGTTTTCAGTGGAGGCAGCAGCCTGGTTGTCAAATACATCCCAGCAGCAGTGTTGACTCTTACTGCTGTTCGTAATGAGTAAACACAGTGCAGGGTAGAGCCAAATCAGTGCATAGCAGAGATTTTGAAGCCAGCAACAGATGCAACTCTTGTCAATGGTGGTGTGGCCTCTTTAGCATTTCATCCTGTAAGTCCACACCTTCCTGAACTATGACTCAGACTGTTCATGGGGAAAATAGGCTTTCTGGGACCAGTGCAAGCCTGTGACACAACAACCTGAGAAAGGTTCATGTAGCTGTGTTGAATCAGTCCAGGGAGGGTGTTTGGGGCTTCTTGGAAGAAACGAGGGTAGATTGAGCTGGAAGCAGTTGGTCACACAGATGATGGTGATGACCAGACATTTTTCCCTGCTCTTATAAAGTGACTGGGTGTCTCTGGTGTCTGAATGTTGAATGTTTCAGAGAAGAACTGACTAACAAACTTGCTGTCACACTTTTACTCAGAGGGGCTAAGTCCTTATAGCAATGCTGAATTACCAAACAGAGCTGGGAGGTGTGTAATAGTCACATAAACAAGGATCGAGAAAGACAGTGTCATCTGTAACACCAGCCTGTGTAAAGGACACCATCAGATAATTTTATAACAGAAAATGTAGAGAATTTGAAGAGGGTTTTCATTAAACTAAATATTAATAGAAATGTTTTATCACATTTCACAAATAGCTATTAAAATTTTCATTTTTTTTAGCTGAGAGCAAACACTTAACAAATGCTATTTCTAATACTGGCAGTGATATAAGATTATCTGAAGGACTGCAGATGACCATGCCCTGGATTGCTGGTGCATGATAACATCACTGATTCCCTGCCAAATGCCCAAGCTGTGCAGGTAATGTATCTTTGGTTTCATCCTGATTGGTTTTCACAGTGTCATTCTTTCTTGCTGATACAATTGAGTGTATTTCAGCCTTTCTCTTTTAATCTTCATCTTTCCTCAGATTTTTTTTTTTTTTAAAGCCATCTAGCAATACCTTTACCGTTACAGACTGAAAAGCTTGGTTTGATATAATAAATCCTTTTCCTCAAAACTTCTCCTAGAAGTGTTAAGTGCACTGCCGCATCCATTTGAACCTCTGAATAGCAGGAGTACAGCAGAGCAGTTAGGTTGCATAATGCACTTCTCTAAATCAACTTGAGCAGATGGGAAGGAAAATAGCTTCAGCTAGCAAAGCGCAACTTCCCTTGGGCACTCTTCAGATGGCAGTGGAATTGCAGCCTGGCAATGCCCTACTATCTTCATTTTGTCCTTTCAGATGACAGAGGCAGCCTAGCCTGAACAAAGGATTATTCCCCTCTGGCTCTTCCTCTCCTCCCAGTTTACAGAACTGTTCAACTACATACTTTTAAACCTTGTTTGTATGGTAAATTTTCCTCAGTCATCAGACATTGTTTCATTTCTACTGGTATTTAGGCAAAACCCAAAATAATGCACAAATAAAAAATTTAACTCTCAAGTGAAATATAAACATTAACAATGTAGGTTAAAAGATGACTAATAATAGTGGTAAGTCTTGTTTTATGCTCATCAGGTAGGAAGCTCACGGCTATAATAAGAAATTAGACCTTGTCAGTTTATTTTTTAAAAAATGATTAAAAACTGTTTAATTTCTCAAAAGCAGAAGGAATGTAACACCACCAAATGAGGCTAAACACATCTTTTAATTCCACTCCACTGAAGTCATTAAAGTCATACTGGCATAAATTTTTGTTTAGCTGACATTATCTGTTCTCTGGTGTAGAACCAAATGGTTATGTAAAACCAGTGGAAAAAATCAAGTTAAAGCTGGCTGTTGCAATGAACCTTTAGAGAAAACACAGCACATTTTAAGACAGATGAAACAGACTCCACTGGTTTTGAACAAAAGCTTCATCTGCAGAGCTTGTTAATGCAAAATGAATTTCATACATGAATATCAGTGGTGGTGTCATGGGTTTTAAAGTCCTAGGTCAGTTAGTCAGTGAAGGAGGGACACATCCATGATCTGGCTGGAGGTGCTGCTTGTTCAGGCCACCTCATGTTAAAAGGAAGAAGAGCTCAAGTCTGTTGAGTACCCCTGCCCCAGAATGAGCCATGGCTGTACCTAGGAACATGCCCAAAGGGCTATGAGATCACAGACTTTTCTCCTGTCCTTGCTCTGATAAGACAATAGCAGTACCTGCCCTCTTTTTCTTCTTGTACTTCATCCAAAGATTCAGTTTGTTCCCAACCTGCTTTCCTCATATAATTTATTGATGTCAGTGGTTAGGAAATTGCTAACTACTTTAAGCTTTTATGATTTTCAAAAAGACTACAGCCCTGTGTGCAAGGATATTCCCTGATCTGCGTCCTCTGCAACTTAAATTGTGCTAGGCCTAGTTTAGGATGACAGCATTACGGGCCAAGGAACTGATAAAGCTACAGAGGATTTAAGGTGTCAAATCCTTTATAGCCTAGGAACAAACATTGACTATAAGAGAGCCTGGAGCAGCAAGATGCCAAGACTGATTTAAGCCTTTCTAAGCCAACTGGGTCCCAATTCCCTATATATGCAACAGTTGGGTTAACCTGACTTTGAATTCCCAGGGTATAACTCCTCCAAATCTCCTTTTTTTTTTTTTTTTTTTTTTTTTTTTTTTCCTTTTAAGTTTTTTTATTTTTTAATTATTTTTTTTTTTTTCCCCCCTTCCTTTTATACACACACCAGTTAT
>JANHGN010019026.1:0-95805 GCA_024605025.1 Megaceryle maxima | reverse complement strand
AAGCCAAAAAAAACAAAAAAAAAAAAAAAAACACAAAAAAAAAAACATCCAAAAAGCCCTCCAAACCCCCCCCCCCCAAAACCCTCCAGAAACTCACAGATTAGTCAGCAGAACCACTGTCTTGGTAACTGTCAGGCAGAAAACACCTTTATAACTGCACCTGCACATCATGACCAATGACACTAGCCACAAACAGATCCAGTAAGTCAAGAAACTTCTCAGCGCTGAAAGTAAAGTTTGGGTTCTGGCAGACCCAAAATGGCTAAGCATTTTTCTCAGCAGCATGTTAAACAGCACCATAAAAGAGGGCTGATAAGCTATAGCTGTGTCTGTAGCAGGCTGTGATGAGCATCCTTAGCTGGGCATCTTTAAATTTGGTGCCCCAATTTCACCTCCTCCACCTTCATACAACTCCTTGAGGGGTGTACAACGAATATCCTTGCATATACGAAATGCTAAAGACTCCTAGCAGATCAAGTGACTATTTGCTTTGTGTGGATGATCAGGATTCTTAGAGTATTTTTTGTAATGTATTCTACATTATAGCTGACAACCTCCAATAAATATGGACAGTGGAGTATTTGGTAGAGCAAGCTGAGGGTTTCTCCAGAGGTCCCTTCCAGCCCCTACCATTCTCTGATTCTATAATTCTATGAACAACACATTGCATTTCACATGAAATGCCTTGCAAATATCCTGTCAAGGTGAAGCATTAAATTGAAGGAGGGATCTTGCCACAGAATTTTTGAGACATCAAATGGCTTCTCAGTGCATGTACTGTGCTGGCACTAAGTGCCAGATTTCAACACATGCACAGTTTTATAACACAGTTAAGCATAGGCATCATCAACCTCTCTCTTTAAACAGCACATTTGCGTTGAATCCTCACAAGGGATTTATGTGCCTTCCTCTTTAATAATGCACAACCTTGTAGCTTGTGCAGTCTCTAGGAAACACTGGCAATCTGCAGTCAGGAGAGGCAATGGATTCTTTGGAGACAGCTGTTTTCACACATTTTCCTGCTCCTGTTTATGTTCCCAGTTCTGCTGTACTGGAAGCTGATACTGTAATAGATATTATGTATATATTGCATAGCATATGTGTACATGTATGCACACCATCACTCTAAAGACATATTTGTGTGTGCATGATATAACTTATACAATATAATATCTATAATATAACTTTTTGTGGAGTGGAATCTTGGTTGAATTCATTGATCTGTGCTGTCAATTGAAAAAATAAAAGCACTATTCCATGCACTCACCTGAACGCTCATCATACCTTATCTATCAGCTCTCCTTTTCAAGTGTAAGGAGCCTGACAACTCAATGACCATAGATATATAAGATATGTACAGTTATCTATAGTTCTTTTATGTGGGAATGTACCTCTCATATAAAGTGACAGATCTCCAGTTGATATATTGATTAATAAACCAATACTGCTCTGTAGATGTCACTGAATCTCTCTTGATCTACATCTGTAGAGCATCTGGTCTCTTGATATATCATGATGTACACAAGCCACAGTAGCATGGTGCAGCAGTAGTTAACCTTTTAGGTATAACTATATAAACAGAGAGACAAAACAGGGCAACAAAAGATGGACACTAAAAAAGATTAGCCTAACTATAGCCTACTATAAATTCTGTATAAAAGCAGCACTGCCTTATTTTTTTTCATTTTTACTAGTACTTCCATCATTCAATCTGTGAAGTTGATTGACTTACCATGAGCCTAAGCAGAAGTTCAGAGTGAAAAGAAAATAACAGGTATTTCACATTCCCCAGACTAGATCCATTGTTTAAAAGAAACCTTCATGTTGCAAATCCAGCACTCACTTCAACCAGTGATAGATGAACACTCTGTTAGTCATACAGACAGAGATTAAATATTATCTGTTTTGCATTCAGTCCCAGTAATCTCAGGAATGAAATTCTTTTTGGGAACAGAAGATAACACTTCATGAACAGGTTGATTAGAAAAAAGAAAGACAGTGAAACATAGCAGCTGTCTGAAAGCATACAGAGGTTCAGAAGGTTAAAAAGGTTGAGCCACTATTTTCTCGCAAATAAGATTATAGATAAAGATAAACAGAAAGCAATTTTCCTCACTATCTGTGGCAGTAAAAGTTAACACCCTATGAAGTGCCTTGTTGCAATCTCAGAAACCAGGAACCATCCATCTACAAGACTTGTAAAAGATCTCAGCAGAGTACTGCGTGTCCAAAGCTAGGCAGCATTGTAGACATCTTCAAATTTCGTAATAGAATGAGGAAGTTAAACAGTAGATTAATACCACAGCTAAAAGGCAAAATGAACATTTACTTAGAATGTCTTGGAGGCCATACTTCAGTGCAGCTGTACAATATTAGTGATGAAAGACTTCAAAGAATTTATGTGACAGAGAGGAACAGAACTTGACTAGAAGATATTGGATTAGCAATGACAGGAGCAGCAGTTGCAATTCAGGGACACACAAACTGACTCAATAAACAAAGCAAAACATAAAACCAGCTCTGAAGATCATGAGTGCTGCCCTGGGTTCTTCTGTCTCTAGTGCAACAGTTCATTTTATATGAACTTGTAGATGTGAATTATCTACAAGTATCACATCAATGTCAAGAGTAGGACGATACCTGGTAGATGCTAAACTAGCATCTATCTGCCTTAATGGTGGTCTCCACCCTCAGGGAACACCAGGAAAGGAAAAAAATCTAATTTTTTTTATGAGGAGGAAAGACAGAGGGGTCAGTGTACCCTATATTATACATAAAAGCAACCACAAACAACAAAACAGTGGTGGAACTAATTAGGCTAATGGAGGCTCTAAAACATTTGCATCAGCAGCACCATCTGAATCAGGCACCTATAAAGACAGGCTTGTTCTTACCCACATAGAAGCTATCCATGCAAATGTGCTGGTGTTCATGCCAACACAACAGAAAAGCCAAAATCATACTGAATCTGTTAATGGTGTCCTTAAGGAATTAAAGCTAAATCCAGTGGAAGAAACTGATTTATAAAAAAACCTTTTCCATGCACAAAGCCTGGAGAGTTTATGAGCAGAGTAACTGAAGACCATCCACCTCTGTGAGAATTACAAAAGTACAAGTCCATAAATCTGATAAATATTGCAGTTTCCAGATTTAAAATTTCCTGGAAATGGGAGGTAAATGCCAAAAAATCTGAAAATGTAGTTTGGTGGATGTCATAACTGGGGTGAGGGAGCCTGCCTGTACAAAAGCTAAGTGAGGTTCATACCACTGGGGTATCATAAGAACCTGAAATTTTCCAGTGAAACAGGGAAGATTCATTAAAATTTTACTTGAGTTGAGGTTATCCTCATCACAGACAGACAGGATCCTGTGCACTTCTGAGCACTGGAGATGTTTCTCCTCAGGCACCTCACTAGAGGTTCAACAAGGGGGCAAAGTCATGAGCATTAGTTCTCTTCCTGCCTCACTCCCACCACAGAAAAATTACTTAGAGTTAATTATGACCACATGTTCATCAACATCTGAAGGAACATTTCCCTCCAATATGGATGCAGAGAGCAAGTTTAAACCAATCCCTACAAAACTGGAGTGGCTGTACTTAGGTGAGGGCAGAAATTATGGAATCAATTCAATCAAATGAACGCCTGGAAGATTTACATGGAGTAGCAATCACAAAGGAAAACTTTGATTCATTCTTTTATGGTGACCAGGCATCAACGATAACTGTGAAAAAAACCCCACAACAACAAACCAACATTCAAAGCAAATAATCCAAACTCTTAAAGCCAAGGCAGCAGGGTTCTCTGTAGAGCTCAGGCATACCAGGCAGACATGAGAAAAATGTGCTTTCACATTTGTAATGGGGAGAAAAGGTGATAGTTTCAACAACTTCTATGACCTGTGTAAGCTCAGGCAGATCTTTGCTGCCAGTGACCAACCACAGTACTTGGCATGAACATGAACAGTCTATGAGCATAAAGACTTTTTGAGCAACCTGTCACATTCATATTTCCCAGTGTCTTCCTAGAGCCAAAAATGATTAATGAAAACCTGGCAACAAATCTAGTTCATTAGCTGTGTTCATGCCAAAATACAGAACAGTTCCTTGAATTATGATAGGAGTGAGCCCAGCCCAAGTGTTCATGTGATGGAAGGTAAGAGTTCATTTGAATTTATTCATGCTGGTGAGGTGAAGTGATATAATGGGACCAAACCCTCGACTTTCCTGTTTAAAGTGGGTTTTAAAGTTTCAAGCCTTAGTGATACAGAAGCTGCATGTAAAAAAAGGTGGCCGCACACCTTTCAGATTGTGTCTCTAAATAAAACAGGCTAGGGCCCAATGCCTGACCCTAGTAAGTGGAACAAGTTGTATTACGAAGTTTATGTCATACAGCTAATTCCCCCACTCCAAGCCCCTGGTCGCAGCACAAGATGTTCAGTCTGATAACAGCTGCTCTATGTTGGCATCACACTGTGCCAGAGCAATCTGTGGGTGACCACCAATTGATGTGGGCCAAAACTATGCTAAAAAGCATGCCAATCATTTAACAGCGTGGGTATCTGCAGGACTGAGCCATGATGCTGTTTTGTTTATGAGCACTGAGGTAGCTTTAGAGCCCTTTCAAGCTGGGATCACATTACAGGGAAATTAGGTGGAGCTCATTTGCAACATGGTATTTGAGGCATTTGCATGAATGACCATGGGCCAGTGCCAGAAGGCTAGAGCAAGTCCAGAGAGTCTTCAGAGACACATCCCACACATGTGGGGAGCTGATACTCAGTTGCAAGTTTGCACTTTGGTTCTACATTGAAACTTCATAGAGTCATGACGTGGGTTATCAAGGTTAGTCAGATGTTTGGTGGAGCAGAGCCTCAACCCTTGTTTTTTCCTGTTTTTAACTTAATAGGAATTGCTCCCTACGCACACAAACACATACCTGTCCACACACACCAGCCACACTTGGTCATGCAGCTGAGTAATTCAGCATATTCTGGTGTGTTCTAGGGGAACTCACATCATTTCAAGGACTCTTTCTGGACAAGGATACAAACATTGACATGAAAGCACTAGTCCTACATACACTCAAGTTACATATATTTGGGTGTATATTTCTACAAAAAAACAAAACAAAACAAAACAAAACACCCCCCCCCCCCCCAAATTCGCTTCAGCTAAGCAGATGGCTATAAAATTTAGCAAAACTATGTACAGTATTTTATAAAAGCACTGATAATGTCTAGGTGTGAAAGGAACGGGATATCGGGAAGATGTTTTTTTGTATTTGATCAGAAGATGGGAAGTTGCCTGAATCAAATGCAATGATGTACTTGTCTCTATAGGATTGAATTTTGCTTTGGGCAAAGTTTTGATTTGATTTAAATCCTTGATTTCAGAATCTACAATAGATGCTGCAAATGTAAGTATTCATGGTTATTACAGTTTCTGCAGCCTCATTCCAGCAATTCTGGAGATGGGAGCTGAATCAGACTGTTCACCTAGAGTGCACTCCTTTCCAGGAAAAGAGAAAAATAAATATTTTCTTATGTTCATCAACATCATAAGTAGAGTTCCAGTTTGGGTAAGTTGTCTAGGAATGAAGAGAACAAAAAAAAATAGTCATCTGCAACAAGTGCAGCAGAAAGCATACTTTAGATAACTCAGAAGATAACATCCTGCACAGAAGCAGGCGCCTGTTTCCTAAGGTGCTGTTGGTGCCAGTTCACCATTTGCAAACAAATAGTTCCAGTTGCTTATTTAGACAGTACCTGATCCACATGTGTCATTGCTTGCATAGCTGTCAGCTTATTTACAAGCCAAAGTTGTTTGAATAAATAGTATTTCATTTCAGTCACCATTTCTTTTAGGAAATGTTCTGTTCCTGAAAATGGAAAGGACTCCATTTAATGATTGACCATCAAAATAGATTCCCACTTTAAAATCTCCTAGGGAAAGGGCAAATCGCTTTGACCAGTATACATTCAAAACAGCTCATTTAAAGAAAAGACAATATAATCGCCAGGGTCTCTCTCTACTGCCATAGAAAATGCAAACTGGAATATTTTATAGAAATCCTCTGTTGTGTTAGAAATCCTTCTGCCCTCTGTATCTCAGGGTGTATCACTTCCTACATAACAGCAGCTCTTTGCCTCCAGCAATTTCCCTTCATAGTTCTTTCAGTACTGGGAAACTTTGCCTGGTGAGATTGGTTTTCTTCCTCTAGGACATTTTGATATAGGAGTGTTGTTTTATGCATCTTTGTTTCAATAAATAAGGTTGATTGTTGCTGTGTTTGCTTTTCTGTATTCGGTATTTTTACTGTGTATAACAGATGGAGCTGCTAGCAACAAAGAGAGATAAGGTTGCTTAACGTATCCCATGATAAGTCTCTGTTTTCAGTTGCTTATATCTCATTTTATCCACTTGAGCTAAAGCATTTCATGCTTGCTACTTGCCTCAGATGATTGATTTTTTTCTCCCTGGTTTTCAGCAAAAAATATTCTGTTACTTCCGAGAATTGAAAAAGAAATATATTTATTTCCTAATGTTAATTTCCTTTTTTTTTTTTTTTTTATAAGGCCTTTGCATTTAAGATAACAGTGTTGCACTTTGGTAGGAGTGAATTAAATTAACAAGTTCACAACTTTTAATCCACCAGCCAACCTCACAAACAATAAAACCACTGTGAACAAAGCATGAACCTTCCTGTGTAGCCCTGGCTTTTGAGCTCTTTATTTTTAGAACAATTCAAAGACAAAATATCTTGGAAGTAATATGACCACAGAAAATGCAAACCAGAAACTTCAATATTATGTATCTGGAAGTTTTAGCTAGTATATGTGCAAACACAAACACAAATACTCATGGAGCAGATATGCAGCCTTATTTTATAAAGACATGCAGCCATGACCAAAACATTTCAGGCAAAATGCTACCACCACTGAAATAGTTCGAATATTTTCCTGTTGAGTTTGCTGGGAAATGTATTGTTTCCTTGGTGAAGCTCCCTGCAACCTTACATTTTAAGTAAAGTTATGCAGCTCAGGCTGCTCCTACGCAGAAAACACAGCTTTTGCCTCCCCTACCACCACATCCTCTGCACACATAACTGTGCAACATCAGCTCCTGCTCTTTGCTCAATCATTTCCAGGCCCAGATGGGCACTTGGATGTTTGAGAATAACTCAGTGCAGAAGCAGCTGTTTTCCACACCGTTCACCTGAACACCTTTGACACTGTCTGGTGAGAAAGCTGGCAGCACTTTGTCACTGAGCAGCGTACACCGTGACAGTGCCTGGGACATTAGCTGTGTATGATATATATTTCTCTTGGAAATGAAGAACTCCCCAGGGAATGGTAGCTTTAATAATGCTTTCAAAAAAAAAGTAAACTAATCAATTAAGATTTGTCAAGCAATTACTCTAAGAATTGGTTGACAAAATGAAATTAATCAATTCCAATAATTAGCCTTACAGTTTGTGTGTCTGGCTAATTATATAAACATTTACCATGCATATTTTCAAGCTAAACTTAACTAGCTTCCACACAGAAACTCCCCTGCTGTAAGAGATGGTACCACAAATTACAGAGTTCACATGTTTAATATATGTCAATATATTTTCAAGGACATTTACATAATATATGCAAATGTATTGAAGAGTCTTAGCTGTTGTAAATTCTAATCCAATCCTTAATATCCAAATCATATACAGCTATATGTGTTGTGGTTGGTGCTTTGTTTTTTGTTTTTTTTTTAACTGACCAGCTCCTCCACCAGTTTAACTAAATTAGTGAGGTTGCTGAAATATGCTTCACATGGGGCCCTGTTCTGGGAATTCTCAGGCACTGGAGCAAAGGCAGAATGCAGCCTGATTATTAAATGTAGTGGTTCACTGGGAACACAGTAAGATTAGAAATCCACAGTCCTCGCTGCTTGCCATTTACCTTCCACTTAGAAACTGAGGTGTTGGTCTTAGTCTGTAAAATATTGGATGATTTGGGATTGGTCAAAAGAGACAGTCTTATTCTTCTCATGATAAACAGCCAGAGCAATGCCCAGAGACCAAGCAAAATGCACAGTATTAATTATATTATTTAAACTAAAAGGGCTTCTGGCCTCCAGGCAGACTACCATGCTTCTAAGCTCTCATATTCCAAGAACTGATGTAAAATATATTGTATTAGCATATATTTTTTTCATTTCTTTAGAGCTTGAGTATTAGAGTTCAAGGTTTGACTTTCCAGAACTGAGGCAGACCTCAGTAGCAAAGTCATGGCACAATGTCATAGAATAATAGAATAGCATCATAGAAACATTTAGGTTGGAAAAGAGACACTTAAGATCATCAAGTCCAACTGTTAACCTAACACTGCCAAGTGCACCACTAAGCCATGTCCCTAACTGCCACACCTACATGTCTTTTAAATACCTCCAAGGTTGCTGACTCCATCACTTCCCTGGACAGTCTGTTTCAGAGAAGAAATTTTTCCTAATATTCAATTTGAACAGAGGATGTGCAAGTTGAGGCCGTTTTCTCTCATCCTATTACCCATTACTCATAAAAGAGACCAACCCTCACTTTGTTACAACCTCCTTTCAAGTCCAGTATGCAGGGTCAGATAGGAGCATCTCAATGCACACAATGCACTTACCTTTCTCAATGTATAGTGGCCAAACTCCTGACCCCACTTTCAGACCTTTCTGTATTTCACATGTGAACCTGGTGTTCAGGGACATGGTTCAGTGGTGAGCTTGCAGTGTTGAGTAGAAGGCTGGACTAGATGATCTTGAAGGTCTCTTCCAACCAAAGACTTTCTGTGATTCTGTGATTCTGTTATGCTCTAGCTCAGTTTGTCTCTATGATGGAAAGACTTCTTATTGGGTAACATTAAGCAGAAAGAAAAATGTTGCACATGGAAACTAAAAATTTCAAAATATCCCTGAGACTTTTCCAGAACTCAGATTTTTCCCTAAATAATGTTTTTTGCCTTTTATTCATGTGATATGCAAGTGTGTTAAGGGTGATCAGGAAGAGAAACAGCTGTCCCAAATGCCACTAGGCATGCCCACTGGAGACATCACTGTGTCTGCAGTAACTGGTCACCACTGACTATTCTTGATGCACTGAACATACAGAAGCAATCTGTGGCATGCAACAGGGAAGAGAGCTGCAGCATCGGTCCTTCCCTGGGCCCTTCAGGGACAATCTGCTTACACTGGGGTTCTCCATGGTCATGGCCCCTTCAGGAAATATCCCCCCACTGCAGCATGGGCCCCTACGCAAGCTGCAGGGTATCTCTAGGGACCAGTTGTGACCATTTCTGCTGTACCACAAAGCCATTGCAGAACCCTTTCTAAAAAAAACAGGGGAAGTGCAGCCACTCACAAGAAAGGCATTTGCACCTGGATCCAGCTCTGGGGGAAAGCACCTGGCTGGTGACATATGTGCTTGGGTCCTGCAGCAGCTTCTGCTCATACCTACTGCTGTGAAGAGGATGCAAACACATGGTCAGAGGGTAAGTAAGAACTGGCAGCATCAGAGAAATGGGGGAGATAGTTAGGAAGCACTGAGAATGAGGAAACAGTAAAAAAATTTGGCTGTGGTTCCAGGATGCAGAAATGCCACAAGCCAGGTGCATTTGTGTGAATTCTTTACACCAAAGTGAGCTCGGTTACACACACAGGACCTGCCATGACTTACATAATTTTCAACTTACATGGTATCAGTCACAGATTCCTTATTACACAAATTTATTTTCCTTATCATATCTGCCACAGACGATAAAACGAAACAAATGGGTGAATATAATTCATTCAGTGGTTTATGAACCTGCAGTCCCACGGAGACAGTAGGATATGGCAATTCAAACTGCTAAAATTGAGGGACAAAAACTATCACAAGATCTCAGTGCTACCAGAGTATACAGATTTATTCCAGGAAGCTGAAATGTGCTCTGGGATTGGTGTTGCTTCACTCCTTCCAGGTTCTTTATGCTTACTGTAAAACATTTACCTACAACCATCAAAACAAGGCACCATAATTTCAAGGGAATACTCATGCCCCAGCTCAGGCTGGATAAGGGTTTATTTAGGATTTTGGAAAGTTTTGACGCATAAAGGTCAATGATTCTATTTAATGGAAAAGCCTAGTTTGCCCCTTTGAAAACTGTAATGATGCAATAGACATATACATCACACAAATCTCATCACTGTATTGTTCCACCTGCTTTGGGTTGCACTTTAATATAAAAGAGCATTCCAAACATATCAGGTGGATTGTAGATTTGTTATCTGGCTGAGATCATTATAAACTTGGGGTTGACTTTGCACAAAAGCAGTGACAGCAAAGATAGGTGAATTATATGGACGTGATTCCATTTTGGACTTTTTGTGGAAAGAAAGAGCCAAAGAAAAGAGAGACTATCCCATAGTGCTCAGACAGAAATCACACAAGCTGTGAAATACTAAGAAAGAGAGCTCAGTGTATAACTGTCTTGAGGACATCAGGAATACCCAGACTGGCACTGAGGACTAATGCCTTTCAGGATTAGTTTTTAAACACACAATGATGCAAATGTTTATTTATCTGCAGAGTAGCAGATTGTTAGTTTTGCGTACACCAAAATATGCTTTGGCTGCAATACGATGACAAAGCCTTGTCTGAGAGATACTGATCAGTCTGGGGAGCTGAAGTGACACAGAAGAGATTTAAAAATCAAGGGGTTCTGTTCCCTGAAGCATACCCAAAGTATTCATTAACTGGTACCAGCACATAATTCTCTCCATCCCATCTCCTGAACTGCAACCAGATCAAAGGAAAACATATTTTGAGGAGAGGGATATACCGATTACCCTGCCTGTAGCAAAAGGGTTCAAAACTGCCTGAACTAGTTGTTTGACTACATGTACATTTTCTGTGTACAGATTCAGGGTCTGTGAGGAAGTTCAGAGTGTTCATCTTTAACTGCACAGTTTCAAAAGCAGCACAGCATACCTCACCTGCACATATGTATGTTTTACACCATAGCACCTGCATTTATCAAATGAGACACAGGCTTCTGCAAAACTAAGGTGGTGTTGTGATACTATAGTCGCCCTGCCAAGCTGAGGGCAAGTTCTTTCCAGGTTGGAGCACCTCACACTATATTCAGCCAAAGCCAGGTGGAAATGTAGCTGATGCATGGCACAGTTCATTACCCACCAGGCCTCCCTCTGCTTCACCTTTCAAGGCTAGCTTTAATAATTTTGCAAGTTACAATGAGGCTTGCTTAGTTATCTTTTTACTACTCATGTCTAATGGGTCCTAATTAAACATAACGCTGCTGCAGATACTGTTGAAGAAGGCTCTGACACCCCTTCATACACCAGAGTATTGAAAGGGTGTAAGCCTGCAATTATACTTGGTAGAGTCCCTACAAGTATGCCAGAGAATTTATGGTTCATCACCAAGACTGAATTACCAACGTACATTCCCCAAAGGTGTCATGCACAGGTTTCCTATTTGAGTTTTGCCATTGTTTAAAAGACCAGGAGATTTCCCTGTGGTCTGAGGAGCAGTCCAGCAGCTGGCAGCAGACTGGAGAGTGGGAAGGAATGTAGTGACATGTCAGAAAAATGGATTAAAAGAAACTTTTGCTGTTAGCATGCCTTTAGACTAGGCATCTTTAATTATTTGCCTTCTGTTTTAAAAAGTCTTCATACCTTCTTTAATAGGAAACAGATACTTACAAAACCTCAGACTATTCTTGGCTTTATTAACACATTATCATAATGGAAAACACCAACCACAAAAATGTGTGTAGATATTAATGACTCGTACCATATAATGGCAAAACTTATTTAAAGTTATCAAATACATGAAATTAGTTATAGTGTTATCTGTTCAAAATTACTGTTGATCAAGAAACTCCACATTCTCATTGTTAACTAAGTAGTGCCCATCATCATACTGCAACAGAAAGAAGAATGTTGGAGGAGTCCAAATCCAGCTGCTAGAGATGAGATGGAGTAGGGAGAACTGGTGTGCAGAGAAAACTCTTTATACATAGCTTCATCATTAAAATTTTCCTAGCATGAGAAGAAAAGTTATTAAATTCCCAATAAAAAATGTTTAAATGTCATTAAAAAGTTTCAGTTCTATCATAATTCTCCTTAATGGTAAAAATTTCAGTGCTGGTTCTCAGTCCTGAAATTGCGTTTTCAAAGAACCCTGTGCTTTAAGTCTCAAATTGCCTAATTACCATATTTATTGCTGGATTCTGTTTTCTAATCCCTGATGACTTTGTCTGATATATTTATGTTCCCTTCATTTTACTCTCATGCAAGAAGGAGTTAGTAAGGATGGCATGTTGCAACCTGAGTCAAATAGGTAGCTGTTATCACACAATATTAATACCTGTTTAGCTACCCAGTATTAAAGACTCTGCACACTATACACATCCACCCATGAAAAATCATAGCAGTTATTTTCTACTTAACATTTATGCATGTTATACTTGCAGGATGGTCATTATAATTGATATAAATTAAACCTCAAGAGTAAACCATCCAGTCTCAAGTTGACAGCACCAAAAGCACTTTTATTTCAGTTGAAGATTTGAAGAACAATTCTTCTGATTCTCAGCTTCCTTTAATTAAAGCATTGCCACAAAAAGTGTAATTCAAGGGAAGAGGCGGGATAAAATATTAATAAAAGCAAGCATCTAGGCAGTCCAAGAGTAGTAAAACCTTTAAAATGTTCAAAGAAATGCTCTGGTTTTATTTAGCTCCTGTAAATTCAGGAAAGGAAGAAGGAGAGGAGGAATTCACTGCTTGTTCTTTAAATTAAGATCTCATTAAACTACAGCTCTCCCTTAAAACTGAGCGTATAAAAACTTCACGCTAACATTACACATTTATTGTCCTTTCACAGATTAAGTATTTTTAATCAACCACCCCCCCACCTGGGCAACTTTTCTAGCTTCTCACTTTGTCAGCAAAATCCACAGTCTGACAGGTTCACTGTTTTTCCCATCTTGTAACTGACTGTGGAGATCCTGATATTTTTTCCCCAGCACATATTGATAATAAAATTCAAGATTATGGAACTTTTGCAAATTAAAAATTTTGAAAAGGTTGACAGCCAGCCTTAATCAAGCATGTCTTGTTTCAACTTCATCCTCATTATATTAAAACATAAAACATTAGCTATATCATTTTGACCATGAAAGAGAAAAATTATAATTAAAGAAAATCAAAATACTAAATTATCAAATATCATTCTGGCAGTTTTAAAATACATATTTGAAACAGAACACTATTTGAAAATTACCCTCTCTCTTGAACAATGGCAGGATTTGGGGTCATAAAAAGGTACCTCAAAGGAACTGCAAACAGATCTGGCTGTTAAAAGCTATCCTACCACCATCACAAATTAACAGTTTGCAGATCACATTATGAAAGTAGTGCCCATTACAAACTACTCCATGTTGGCAGTGACAGTAAAGAATAAAATTAATAATAAGAAAATAAAATCCATCACTTATTCATATTGAAATAGTAATTTTTAAGACTGAGGGAAGTTAAAATCTGTTATAGACATTACAATCAACAGATTTAATGCTGAAAAAATCACACAGTAGATTTCATTTCTAACTCTTATTTCACTAGAGAAGATTTTTAAAAACTAGCAGAAAAGTCAAGCTGTGGTATTTTAATATAATAAATGAATTAATTCTAAAATATTCTAAATTTTGAGTTGGTCTCATGGAGCTAAAGGACAAGGTCTGGTGTAGGGACTATGCTGCCCCCAGAGTTGGCAGTTATCAGAATAAGGTGGTTACCTTCTTCTCATTTAGTTAAAGATTTATATGAACAGAAATGTGCTTCTAATAATTACTGAATTACAAACTATATGCCAGACAACACTTTCTAAACAACAGAAAAATTAAAGGCAAAGTATGAACTGTAGGAACTTAAAAAAATTTTCTTCTGGATCTAAGAGTCTTTATTTTTGTTGCCTTCTATTCCAGCAGAAATCTCCTCATTAAATATCTTAAAATGTTAATCAAATGTATGTGAAAATAATAAATGTTAATTTTTGTTTCAAAACCACTGAAAGCTGTGGTTACCTTTTAGATATGTTTTGGAAGCATACTTTAAAGAATGCAATAGTGGAAAGAATGTACATCCCTACTGTGTAAAAAAGAAGCTAACTGGCATTGGTTGGACATTAGATAAAAATATTTTAATGCATCCTACCCAGAATGTAATGATATGAATCACACATTGCTTTTAAGAGATCAAATCTGCTCCTGATTCTAATAGATAGTAAAATGGCAGAGCTCAAGAAGAACGATGTTCTTGTTTCATTTATCAGGGATATAGCTAGCACAAAAGTAAAAGATCCTCCTGGAAAGGACAATCCCTAATAAAATAATAGATCGGTTGATAACTCTAGTTACAAACTTGATATCAAGCAGTTTAGGCATTTGCTACTCTCTGGGTTTTCCGACAATGGGCTGCCCTGATACATAGTCACTAATTTCAGGAGCTGCACTTAATGTATGGCAATAGCTTGGTTTCACTGTGTGCAACTTGCCTGCTTACTGAAAAAGAAACCTAAATCCAGGTTTATGTCCAGAAAACAGTAACTAAAACACATGGACAAAAGTCATTAAGAATGGCTAGTGTATATAATGAGATTGTATTCCACTGTGCCAAGAAAGCATGGGGATTTATTTTATAGAGGTTTGAAAAGTCAAAACAGATTAGAAGTTAACCTGGGGACAGCTTCAGCAAATGAGGTATCATGTAAAATTCTGACAGTAGACAATCTGCTGACCTGCCAGCAAATAAGAATGGTGATGTCCTGACTCTCCAGTCAGTGAAGCTCCCACAGCATTTTCATAAGCAAAGGTGGGTTAATTGTACTCCTTCTGATTAGCATCACCTATGACGTCACTTTCTCAGCAACCTCAGCTTAAACACATTTTTCACTCCAGTGATGTTTTTTTAAGTTGACAGGACTTGAGTGAAATTGTAGTGTCAGAGTGTTTTCATTTAACAGACAACACTTTCTGTCTCTGATGTAGGTAATTTCAGTGGGATCTTCTCAGTGTTGGTCTTGTGGGTTTTCTTTGCACTGTATAGGGGCCTTGGAAGATGTAGTTAAGAGCAGCTTACAAACTGGATTGGAAACTGTGGTTGAAAGCTCTCTGATGTGAATTATTATTAGAATAAGAAAACTAAACTAGATGGCCAAGGTAAAGTACCTAAAACTGCATCTTGCTATCAAAAAGAGAGGTCATAGAAGCTACACAAACAATAACCGAAATGATTAAAGCTATAAATAAAGCTGGAAAGGGTAAAAAAAAAAAAATCTGTAATCATGATAGCACACAAAGCCAATTTGTAGTCATCTGATGTTAGATGCCTAAAGGTAGGACATAGGTCTCCTGAGGCTCCCTATGTGGTCAATGGCAAGAGAGGAAAGTTCAGCCAAGAGCTCAATTTACATGCCTAAATAAGCCTGGAAAGGCAAGAACTCCTCTTCCTCCCCTAACTGCTCACAAAGTCAAGGAAGAAAGCTTTCAGATTTAAACACCTCAGCTGGATGCTTCAAGTCATTTGTTGTAGATCCTCCAAGGACTCCAGTGTCCGGCTGCACTGTAAATGATACAAGGATGTATGAAACAACTCTTTCCCAGGGCAGCAGCCAGAGCAGAAAAAAAAAAAAAGGACAGAATGGAAATGGGAGAACAGAAGTAGTGATCCCAGCAGGTACAAAGACCTGGCATGGCTTCACAGGTAGCTGCTGCTCTGTGCCCCATTGCAGGAAAGAGTCCCTGAATTAAAGGTGTTTTGTCACTAACAGATCTGAGTTTTTATCTTAAGTCAAGAAGAGGTGAGTTTTCCATTTGCAAAGCACTCCACCTCCTATTCAATTAAGTAACAAAAAACTGAAAGGAGGATCAGGTGGATTTTTTAATCCTGTTATATTCCTATTTCAGTAGCTGGGGAGTACTCAAATACCTCTCTGCAGAGGCAAATAGTCCCACTGTCTGTGACAGAGCACAGAATTGAACCAAACTCTCTGAAATGAGAGGATGTCTCACTTATCAGAGGGTGGACATTAATCCTATTACCTTTTGCTTAAAAAGGAAGCAATCTCTCATGTCATCAAAATTTCTTAGTGCAGCTATGTAAGTAGAATAAGGCAGCAACAGGGAGGCACAGGACAAACACTAGGTAAAGTTTTGGGCTCCTCACTACACGAAAGACATTGAGGTGCTGGAGCAGGTCCACAACAGGGCAATGAAGCTGGAAAAGAGCCTGGAAAGAAGTCCTACAAGGACCAGCTGAGGAAATAGAGGTTGTTTAGCCAGGAGAAAAGGAGGTTCAGGGGTGACTTTATTACTCTCTACAACTACCTGAAAGGAGGTTGTAGTGAGGTCAGTCTGTGCTCTCAAGTAACAAATGATAGGACAAGAGGAAACAGCTTCAAGTTGTGCCAGGTGGTTTAGATTGGATATTAGGAAAAATTTCTCCACCAAAAGGGTTATCAAGCACAGGAACAGGCTGCCCAGGGAAGTGGTTGAGTCAGCATCTCTGGGGGTATCACTTAGGGACATGGTTTAGGGGTGGACTTGGCAGTGTTAGGGTAACAGCTGGAACTGATGATCATGTTTTCAGAATTCTTCTGTTACTACGTAACCCATAGATAATAATGTTTCCTCAAGAAACACTAAAAGTCATGCAGTTTTTCTCAAGACTTAATTTGAAATAGCAACAAGATTTCAGATATAAGCAGAGTGCTTTCACATAGATATATATGCATATACACTGCTTTAGTGCTTGCTTTGTGCAGGAAATTACTTTTCAGGATATTAAAATCTATCCTACTTTCCAATTGTGTGCTTCAGCTTTTTGATGAGTCAAAACATCCAGACCTTCCTCAAGTCAAGCTTTTGATTATTACTTCCCCTATTGATATTTAATCTTCCCAGTGATACTATAGATCATCCTAAAACTTGTGCTTTAACCAAAAGGGTTGACTGTACCTCAAAACCCAGCAGAGAATAACTATAAAAAGCCCAAAACCTTGTAATAAACACTTCCTTTTTCTTATCTGCAGCTAATTTTGGAACACGGGCTGAAAGATACACTATAAAAAGCATAAAAAGATCATTTTATACATTCCCATAATCATAGCTTTCTAAAAAAGACCATAATTTACACTAAATGATCTATGCCATGCAGATAAGAAATATAAAAATACTAGCAAAAAGATCGTAGCTAGTAGACAGCCAATTTGGTGATCCTTTTAGTCTCATCAAATTAAGCAGGTTAATTATGTAACTACTGAGGTATGATGTAACTTGCAGAAGTTTTTAAAGTTGATCCTGTTTTTCTGGCACTATGATGAACATCTTGGTCTGTACATTTGGACTGGGTAGAATGAAGTATTAAACACTATCAGGGGTTATTATGATATTTAACTGTCAGCTTGAAAGTAAAGAAGACATAAGATTTCTAAATAAACATGTTTCCCTTCATGAGGTTAATGATGTATTCAACAATCAGTGAAGGGGTAATTACACTTCAACTTCTTTGCTATTTCTTCCTGTACTAGCATAATTCCTCAGGCTGTGCCTATGCAAGACCTTTTGGTGGTCCAACAGTTAATCAGACTGAAGAACAGATCTTTCTGGAAAACAACCCAAGAAAAATCTTTTTAGCTTTCAGCTGGCTTAGTTTCCCAATATGGCTCACAAGACAACTGTGCAAAGATTTGCTTTAGCACAGCACAAGAAGAACAAGCAGGCAGAGCAACAGAGACAGCAATTGCAGATGCCTGTCTAAGCAGCCTTCCTTCCTAGGTTCTTCGGTTTTATTTTCTCTTTGAAAATATTCCCAAAGCACACACAAATTTTGGACATCTTTTCTATTGGACACTATGATTTAGATATCTCTGATTTGATCTCAAGCAATTAGCCCCTTCACTTTCATAGATTTCAAGTCCCAGGAGATCCCCCTCAGTGCAACAGTTTAAATAAGGTCAACCCATTGTCTAGACAGGAAGCCAAGAGCAGGGCCTTCACCTTTTGTTCTATAAACCTACTTACACATTTTCTGGATTGATGATCACCAAGAGGTTTGAGGTTTTTTAATTATCCACTGAATCCCAGCCAGCAAAAAATGTGCTAACTTTTGAAGCATATTCCTTTACGTGTGAATTTAGTTAATTTGTGCATTTGCTTTTAAATTAGTCATTATGCAAATTCCCTTGATATCTTAAGCAGAATAAGCTCTGCTATGCTTAACTTTAAACTGTTTTGTGAGACTCAGAAAATGGAGCAATCATAAAAGAATACCCACGAGAGTGTCTGATGAAGGGGTAACCAATATGTTTTAGGCTTTGTTTTTAAATAATAACCAGCCACTAATACACAGTCATAATTTCTCTCTGATCTTATGAGCTGTTGTCTTTGATAGCAAGCCACTGAACTTCAATCAAAACCCCATCAATCATTTAAAAGAGAAAGCCAAGGTACCACAAAGAAGAATATTATTTTCCATGGACTGTATAGCCTTGTGTTGCTTTTATGCTTTGCTTGTTCAGGGGAAGTCTTTGTTAAGTCAGGGTGTTTTCACTGAACTGGAAAACAGAATGACATTATGAAAATAAAAATGCTTGATAAGTTCATTTTTTTCCCTTAGCATAAAAGCTGTAGGTAAGGCTAAGCACCCACTGTTCACTGAAGTTGGTGGACTACCTAAGTCCTTACAGTTCATCTTGTGCTCAACTATCTTGCTTGAATAAAGCCTCTAATCATCTTCTTTCAAATTTAAGTCCAGCTTTTCTGAAACCTGATTCCTGTGAAGCAGAGCTGTCTCTATTGAAGGCGAGGGTGGTGCTGGACCTACATCCTGAGCTCTGCTGTGCCTGTCACACAAGGAGGGCAGGGCGTCAGTGCCTGACTCTTCTGAGGGCCCATGCAGAATGCACAGTTTGCAGATCCTTTTCTGAATTATTCCTAAAACATGATATTTCCCTCCAGGAGTGACTCCAGGTCTCACAATTTCTTGCTATACTTTGGGTTTACTTCAAGCCCGGGTATGCCACCTCTCCTCAGGGAGAAGAACAGGTCTTAACCTGTGATAATTCAGCTTAGCAACTCATAGTGCTGTTTATTTAGAGGAAAAGAATTGTCTTTAGAAAACACATAACAAAGCAACAAACAAAAGCTTTAAACTCTAGCCACTTTTGCCAATACTGCTTCAAAGCTCCTTGCAAGACCTGCCAAGGAGCAAGAAGACACAGGGCCATCTTTAGGCCCCATTTTTTTGCTAGTTCTCTTGAACCAGATCAAACCAGGATATGGCTCCTCTCAGGATGCAAACCTCCTGTGAGATGATGACCAGTATTGGGAACTGGCAAGAACTATCCCTTACAGACTGCTGTGCCCAGTCGGTCCCAACAGCAATCTCTAACTCTTCTTTAGACATACATTATCCCTCTAAAAAGCTCTATGGTTCAAAAACTTTTCTAAAAATCCCATGTTTCCAAACTTTTACTTTTCTCATTAGAACTGTTCAGGTAGTTAAAAGGAAGAGGGTGAGAGGGGTGACTTTCTAGTGCTCTGTAAGAATATTCTGATTGTCACAACAGTTAAGAGAGGCAATTAAACCAACTGTATTTATAAGTACACACTACAGAATGCTTTATCAAAAGAATTGCTTTTTGGATGACGTTACTGGACACTCTATTTGTCTGTAATGGGAATCTGGTACAGACAAAAAATACATATATGTAAAAACTTCCAAATTCAGCACTCTTAGAATGCAGTAGCAAAAGATATTTCTAAACAACAGACTGTTGAAATCAAGAATCAAAAATAGGAGGAAAATTATAATGTGTAATGTAAATTAGGTTGTTACTTCCAGGACTAATGAGTTGGAGACTACTTTCTCTCCAAGAGGAGAATAGTGAAAGAATCTGGGCTACATTTCTTGCATCACTTGTCCTGATCCCAGCTTCCCTGGACATCTCAAAGGCCTCCCTCAGCAATCTCCTTTCCTGTTGCCCCATGTCTTTATGGTAAAAGCAGTTTATGAAATAACCACCTGTGTTGATTTTATCAGGAAAAAAAAAAATCCTCTATCAAGATCAGCACAACAGAGGAGGTAGTGAGTGTACTAAATAGCTTAAACTCACTGGCAATGGCTACAGATATTATAGACAGGGACTGAAACCCATATTTCTGTGGCACTGTGATGGTCACTGTTACAGACAGTGGTGGAGTACAGAAACTGCCTTACTCCTTGGTAAAGTGTAAAAGAGTTTTTATGGTGAGGGGAGAAAGATGTTTCTCTTTTCTGACACATCTATTCCTCACACTGCACACCCTGCCTTCTTTCATTGCATTATCTTTTTAATTTCCATGAAGAAAATTTGCAAAATTTCTATGAGGAATTTTGGAAATACAAATGAATTGTCACATTATTCTTATGGTATTTTCTGTTATTTAGTAGTTTTATGGTATTTTATTCAATTTAAACAAAGTAAAACTTTTAAGGCAACTTACTAGGGCTGCAGAAAACCTCAGTTTCAGAATTGAGACTGAAACTAAGGGTGTTCTTTAAGGGTGTCCTGGTTTGAGTGTGCTAGCAGGCTGCCCTGACCCTAAATCATGATAAAGGGCAAACCAATAGGTCCCTCACCTCCCCCTGGCATTCCCTACTCCTCCATCCCCTCCAGAGTTCTGCTGATAATCAACTGCAATTATTCCATTACTGAAGGGAATAGATGCAGGGACAAGTGACTGCATATGCAAGGACAAACATACTGCAGGGGGGGCAGTGGTATATGGGAGTAGGGCTCCAGGAGTTTTGCACCAGTAATGCCCCTGTATTTCCTGACTGTGGAGCTCACCACCTCTGTTGTCAAATACCAAATCAATCTCTAACGATACATCCACGACAGAGAAAATACAGAAGACTCCAATTAAAACACACCGTTTTCAACCAAGCTGTTTATGGGTGGTGAGAAAATCCTTTTGATACTGTTGCCCTGAAGGCATTTAAAACTAGAAGAATGAAGTCTCCTCTTCTATGAGCACAAGTCCCGTGAGGAGCAGCTGAGGGAACTGGTGTTGCTTATCCTAGAGAAAAGGAGGCTAAGGGGAGACTCTACTGCTCTCTATAATTACCAGAAAGGAGGTTGTAGTGAGGTGGAGGTCAGTCTCTTTTCACAAGTGAGAAGCTATAGGACAAGAGGAAATGGCCTGAAGTTGTGCCAAGGGAGGCTTAGATTGGATATTAGGAACAATTTCTCCACCAAAAGGGTTATCAAGCACTGTAACTGGCTGGTGAGGGAAGTGGTTGAGTCACCATGGCTGGAGGTACTTGAGACCTGTAAATGTGTCACTTAGCGACAAGTTTTGGTGGTGGATTTGGCAGTGTTAATGATCGGATTCAATGATCTTAAAAGTTCCTTTCCAACCTCAATGATTCTTTGACTCTGTTTCTTTATGGCAGAGCCTAGGTGGAGGTCTACATTTTTAATCCAGATTGCAGGATTCTATCTGACATTAGAAGACCCTAAAGGGGGATCAAAACCTTTTTCCTTCTACATAAATGGCTCAGAGAACAATCACAAAGACACTGAACAGCAACCACTTCACCAAGTATTCCCTGCAGAGTTAAATAAGATGCCACATTATCAGTCTTTCAGTGCAGAGACTGATGTTAATGTTTGCTGTCTGGCTAAAGAGGTAACAGAACGATGGGAACTGCACATCCAAGTGGCTGTCAGTGGAGCAATGATGCTAAGCAGGGAAGAAAATGCACAAGTCCAAAGCAATCTGAGAAGCAGAGCTGTCAGACTGTGGACAAGCAGTCCTTGCAGCTCCATGAGATTACATTTACCAGGATGAAGGTGATACAATCCTCCTCCTCTTGTTTTTTTCCTGCCCTTGGAAAGGCACAATTAGGTAAATAACCTTGAGGCAGAATGAAGCAACAACATTCTTTGTTTCTGCTTCCTATCTGCAGCAGAGGGAGGACAACATTTTACAGTAACAGCTGGCATCAGTGCCTGAGACCCCAATGGCTTTCAGTAGAAACTGCCAAAAAGTGAGACAATATTGCTTTTCAAAGTCCTATTTTTCAGAGTTTTTCCTTGCATTGAAGTGGAATAATTTGGATGAAAACTTCATTTAAGCCCACAAAGTAACTAAACCATCAGAAAGTATCAAATCACAGAGCAAATTGTTCTCTTCTATCAGCAAATGAGGAACTCATCTTGCATAATAGGAAAAAAAAAAAAAAAAAAACATAAATAAAAGGTTTTGTCTAACTTGTAACACACTGTCATGGGTTTGAGGAAAGATTATTCCAGTCCCACTAGGACTTATCTTGGGAAACTCATATGGCTGTGCAGTCACCTTATAGCCAGAGATCAAAGAAAGCCAGAGAGAGCCAGGTATCAGATCTGGCCCTACTGGGCAGATTTCATTTACAGACATAACCACACACCAAGTGTGTGGGAACTTGTAATAGAGATTTTTAATTAATTAATAATCTAAGTTGCGTAACATTTTTCATCCATTCCAGTGAGGTGCATCTTGGAGCCTATGCCCATACTGCCCTTTCACTGGTGACACTCATCCACCAAGATCTGACTCTGACTCTATTAGTCCACCTTCTGTATGCTGCCAGATACTCACCAGATGGTGACTTCTCGTTCTGTACATGAAGAGTGTTGCTTTTTGGGAAAGGGGACATCTTTCTGGAGGTTTTGGACAGCCCTAGCACAATGCAGTTTTGGATACTGACAATTTTGCTAGCCACTACAACCCATAATACTAACCATAATTTTGAGGCTGGTTGTGATAGGTCTAATATCCATCCCTAGAGAGTGACTATGAGGCCACATGAATAGCTACACAGCTATAGAAAGCTCTACAGTGTTCAAGAAACCTATTAGTGGCAAATGTGTACAAATTGGCACTTTCTACTTGATTTTCCAGCCTGTTAGACAAACAAGCTTGTTAGAGTAGAATTTCCTCCAAATATGTAAAAACTGATGGTTTGAAACGGAGATGTTTTCTTGAACAGCCTAGCAGCTTGTTATAACGGTAGCATGATTCAGTGCTGGGGCATCTTTTGTATCTCAAGTTCTGTCTAAGAAACTAGAAGAGCTTCTGACAGCAGAGAGCCTGAATGTCACCCTCAGACAAACATTGGAGCAGCTGTGCTTCTAGCAAGGCAGCTAAAGGTTTCTTAGAAGAATCCCTTGCTTCCTGCAAGGTTGAAAGCGCCTGATGAAGCAATACAGGATTTCTGCTACATGCCTCTCCACAACCCTTTCCTAACCATTACAGGTATTTTGCCAATGGTATCATTACCACCATTTTTTAAAACTTTGCAGTCATTGCCCCAGAGGGTAGGATTGTGCTGTGATCCACATGTTCCAGGTAGGAAAGTGGGCCACAAAGGAGTGCTTCTAGGAAGCCTTAAGATCTACCAAGAAGGGAGAGTAAACCCAAGTCCTGATTTAGTCACCGTCTCATTAGGGCTATTTTCCTAATAAACCATTGCAGCCTTGTTGTTCCCAATTCTTTTGACAGCATCTGAAGCCATTGGCATTAACTTTTGTGTTAAGGGATGAAGCACAATGGTATACAGAGCTATCTATGTATTGTGCTTACAGAGGCACTTTATCACACTGAGCCTTGCGTTCCTGCTCATTTCCATTGCAAAGTGATTTCAGTGGATGTAGAGAGCTATTAGAATAGACGCCAACACTTGCAAGTATGTGCCGGGTCAGGATACCAGCTTCAAACATTGCATGGCATTGTCTCTAAGTGGGTCAGTTCATAAAATATTGTCTGTTCATAAAATATTGTCTGTTCAAATGATGTCCATGCTGTAGTAAGAAAAAAAAAAAAAAAAGGAAAATGCAGTAGTAATTGAGATGATCTGGTTTTAGAAGTCTAGCAGCTGGTGCATGTCCAAAAGAACGTTTCAGTGCTCCATTAATAACACTTCTAGGACACAGGAGATTTGCAAAATATTGATCCTAAAGATTATGATCTGAAGTCAAAAAAAAAAAAAAAAAAAAAAAAGATAAATAAAAGGTTTTTTAAGAAACTTTTGTGTCTTTGGATTTTGGGACATTTTTATTTGTACTTTTCCTTTATTTCATTTTGCCTGAAATGGGCCTTTGGGTGCATCCCTACTTCAAATGCCTATTCAGTGTGATAATGAGAGAAGGAATTCAGCAGAATATACTGTGCAATGGCAAGGCATTAACTATTGCTCCATTTCCATGTATTCTTTAATAGCAGACATTCTGATTCAGCCGCAGAATATTTTACTGACCTTTCCACTTATTTCTAGTTCACTGGTGTGTCTAGAGCTATCTTGTCACTTTGGAATTCAATTTTGTTTTAGCCTAAGTGACTGCTTGGAAGCAACAAGCCCTGCTGGAATGTCAGGCACAAACTCCACTCTGGACATGCTGAAATGTAACCCACAGCCACTGGGGAGCTGGGAAAGGGGCAGAAATTTGTGTAGAGGAAGTGACCCATGAGACAAAGTGAGTTGGGCTCCTGCAGTCTGTACCAGCTGAAGGCCTAGCAGGCAGAGTTTCATCACTGTTATAACCTCAGTACTGAAGCCTAGAGGTTGCAGAGGCTGGTCCATGTACCAAGTCTGCTATTGAGAACACCGGATGCTATTTTCTACCCAGGTACAATGGGAATTAATATTTTTCTTGATGTGTCTTTCTGAGCATCCAGAAGCCTCAGGTCTCAAAATGAGGTAGGCTATGAGAGATGAGGGTAGATTCCCCAAAGATGGCACTATAAAACAGAAGATATTCTTCAAGTTCCTTTCACTTTAGAGCAGTCTGCCTTTCCTCTGGGCCCTGAGAAGAAAAACACTTTGGTAAATTAAAAAATAGTTAAACTCTTCTTCTCAGTGGTGTCTTCTAAAGACAAGTGAGAAAATTCTATATTAATTTCAGGCATGAACAAACTGTCTTTAGCCCCACATCCCACATATACTCAACTTTCTCTCTAACTTTTATTCTCTTTTAAATGTACTGTCAATAATGCTATGCAGAAACCCAGTCACTGATACGTGATGCTACTGTGTCTGTCTCTTCCTGGCCACTACCTGTTAGACTGATAAACACTCCACATCTTGTGATCTTAACCTGATACTTCAGAAGTCAATTTTTAAAAAAGAAACCAAACTATACTGAATGTGTCTACAGCCAGGAAGAGCCCAAGGCATTGCCACCAATTTTGTTACTCTTTTATTTAAAGCATTTCTGGATGCAGAGCCTGCAGTAAAGTGAGAGCATTGGTTTGATTCCACTACAGTGGAGCTGAAACAAACAACCTGGAGACTCAGAAGTCTGTTCCCAGAATTTGCCTGTCCTCTGGTAGCATGTTGATTTTACACAAACAAACAACCTTTTAATGCATTTGATATCTTTGGATTTTTAAAATATGTCACACCACTCTTACAATTTAGAGTTTCATTTAGGTCAAACATTGGTAGTTAAGTAAATGAAGCACATGCTGTCTGGGAGGAAAGACAATGTCATTTCTGCATTGGCATTAACATATATTCTTTTACTAGTGTATACTGGGGAAAAAAAAAAAGTAATTTTAAAATACTTTTGTAAACAACAGAGAAGAAAGAGCAAGAAAGAGCAGTGCAGTAGCAATTGTTTTCTCATTTACTGTTCTGAAGATGAAAATGGTGTTGAAGGATTTGCTTTAAACTAGAGAGAAAAGAAATTTGCCTCTGATTCAAGCAAATGAAAATGATTTACATTTCACATGTAGCTGAGGATTTACAAGCTACTTCCAGTAAGACGGTCATAGGTGTACCTGCTGGGAGCTGTGGGTTCTGCAGAAAGAAGAAGAGAACAAAACTGTGGCTCAATACGTAAACCAAAGTAAGGGAACAGACAACAAGAACTTGGCACCTCTATATGCAGCATCAACTCCCATACTACAAAAACACTGAATCATGGAATAGTTGAGTTTCGAAGGGACCTCTGGAGATCATTGTGTTTATGTGTCCAGGCATTGGTAGGTAGGGCTGCAGGGTGGCCTCTGTGATGAGAGGAGGGGGCTGGCCTGGGCTGGACACAGCTAGTTACAACCAGCTCCAGGAGGGTCCACTGGCCCCACCAGCCACTTGGCACAGCCAAGCTCCTCAAGCTTAGGGGTGCCAAGCTGGGGGCACTGGCAGGAAAACAGGTTCCAGAAAGGGCTGAAGGAGGCCCAGCTAGAGGAGGAGGAAGCCAAGGAGGGGACAGCAGCAGAAGGTGAGTTTAGTTGAAGGGATTTTAGACGGTGTCTATGTTTCTTGCTATCCAAATGTATTTTAAGTTGTGGTAAATTAAATTAGTTTTCTCACAGTCGAGTATGTTTTGCCCATGACAGTACTTGGTAAGTGATCTCTCTGTCTTTTATCACCAACCATAAGCTTTTCTTCTTTGTCTCCCTGTCCTTTTGAGGAGGGGGAGTGAGAGTGACTGGGTGGGCATCAAGCAGCCATCCAAGGTCAACCCACCAAAATCATGTAGTCCAATCTTCCTGCTTAAAATAGAGTCAACAAGAACAGACTGTTCAGGATTGTGTCCAGTCAGGGTTTGAGTATTTCCAAGGATTGAAGCTCAACAGACTCTCTGAGTGACCTGTTCCAGTCTTGGACCATCATCACACACAAAAAATAAGTTTTTGTTTATGTTTAGAAGGAGTTTCCTGCACATCAGCTTGTGCCCTTTGCCTCTTGTCCTTTCAGTGAGCACAACTGAAAAGAGTCTGGCTATGTCTTTTACTGCCCTATTATTTGGTCCATACTTCATCAGTTAATCTATGAGGATGTTATGGGAGTCAGCATCATCTTATCATAGAAGGCTATCAGGTTGGTCAGGCTTGATTTCCTCTTCATAAATCCATGGTGACTACTCCCAGTAACCTTCTTGTCATTAATATGTTTGAAAGTGGTTTCCAGGGTTATTTGTTTAAACACCTTCCCAGAGGTCAAACTGAAGCTAACGGGAACATGGTTTCTCAGATCCTCCCTTGCTCCTCTTGAAGATAAGAAGTGACATCTATTTTCTTGTTTCTCTAAACTGGTAAATCTACCTCTCTGAAGAGTTAATGGGAACAATTCTAGTGCATATTATAGCTGAACTTTTCTTGATATTTGGAAAAAAAACGTGCAGGAGACCTTACTGACCATAAAGGAAGGATGGATGACTAAGTCACAAGTAGAAGCCTATATGTGCACACCTACATTTGGTTGAATATATCCATATAATTTAAAGAACCATTGACTTAAAAAAAAAAAGTCAAGTGGGTAATAATAATAATAATAATACAAGGTTTTTTTGCCAATTAATGGAAACCTTCTCCTGCAGCAGAGTCAGATACTAGTCAGGTCAGTTAGAGGGATGAATCAATATATTTGATGGCAAAGAGATTTTCTGTATCTTTTGGTTTAAACAGTTACTCCTCAGAGGGAAAGGACTGAAGTCCATAATCAGGTCCACTTCTTTTTTTTGCTGCTATCCATGAAGTGCTGTGACAGAGTTGCTAGCCTTGCAAGGTGATCTGCTGGTTATCCATGAGCAATGAATATAATGTATTAAAGAAATAAATGCCCAAGTTAAGTTGGAATCTGGGGTTTTTTTCCATGATTTTAAGCTGTTGTAAGCAATCACAAAAAGAAGGAAAAAAAAATATTCGCAGTGGACTTTTATCTGGAAAACAACGTGTTTGGAAACTTCTGGGTATCCTTTAAATGGTAGTGGGTTGCTACTGTTGATATTATACTTCTGTTGACTACAATAAAAAGTGCTGTCTTTCACTTTTATTCCAAGCTGGAAAGCTTGTCTTTTAATCTGTACAAAAAAAAATATAGCCTTTCACTTCTTCAATAAAAAAAAAAAAAACAAACACCAAAACACACCACAAACACAAAACAACACATAGAAATGTAAGAAACATTTGAGCATGCAGGTTGAGTCCCCCTCTATCACAGATTGCTTCTTAACCCAGATTCACTTTTCCAGTAGCAACATGGAATGTACATATTTACATATGAAAGTTCACAATACAGCTATTCTGTATCTATGTGTCCTGATGTCTGGAGGAATTTGGAACCAAGGCCAGATGTGTGTGTTGTACCCACAGCTCCATTCATGGCCATCTGTCTTGCAGTGCATCTACCACCTCCTGTAAGAGATCAGTTGTTCAGAGAGATTCAGGAGCAACAGTCCCAGGTAGGTTTGACATATGATCTCAGAGTGATGAAAACAAGGCATCCAGCCCCCATGTCATTCCTTTCCACCAGAGACTCTTTGACAGAAAATGTAAAAGAAAATTATAAAGCAAGCAAACAAAGTATTACCAAGGGAACAAGGCACAAGAAAGGCAGGACAAAGAGGGAAAATGCTTGGAATAACATGTCCCTCTCCTGACAAGTCTCAGTTATGTACAGAAAGCCTGTGAGAAATGCTGAACCTGTGACAGAAGAAACATCCCAAAGAGAGCAGTGTGTAGGGGGGAGCACAATTAATAATAAAGCCCTGTGGAATTTGTGAAGGTTCAGCACAAAAGCTTGAAGCAGTCTTTTGAGAAGCCGAATCAGCTTTAATTACTGTACTCTGGGTTATTCTTTTTAAATGCTTTTGCAGTGAAAGTTTCTCAGTCTGAGGGAGGGCAATGCTGCTCTCTGCTATCATTTCCCTTCATTGTTACAGGCTTCAGCACACAGTGAATGTGCGTGAGGACAAGCAGATCCTCGATGTCTTTCATTTCAAGTGTTATTTTTTCCCCTTTTCATTAACAGCCTTCAAGAAGAAAAAAGAACTAGTTAGGGCAAGGTTTTTTTTTTTTCTCCTTTTTCTTTTTCTTTTTTTTTTTTTTTTGGCAGCCCGGGTGAGGCCTTTTTCATTCACTAGTCCTTGTTATCTAAAAAACAATATAATAGAGATAACACAGATGCTCATTACTAGTGGCTATGCCATCTTAATGCTTCCTATAATGGTATTTTCAGCTCATAATAGACAGTGGATGATCTGTGCTGAATAGTGAGTGTAGTGCTTGATTTTTCTCTCACTTCAGCAAAATCAGTGAAGTATTGCCCCAGTTTGCAACAGTGAAAAAGAGAGCTGCTCCCTGCAGTGGCTTTCCAGAGCCTGGCTGCTACATTGCCTCACTCACCAATGGTAACAGAGGGGCTATTTCAGAAAGAAGGTAGAATGTTCTGAGTCTATGACACTTAGACACCGATAGAAAGGAGTTATGTTCTTTAGGCTGAACAAGATCTGCAATTCTAGAGAGAACAAAAGCAAGAAGATGAGTGGGGAAGCAAAGTGGGAGGGGGAATCTAATTCTTCTTCAACTGCTGCTAGAAATGCTAGTGATGTGCAACTCGGAAGAAAACAGCAGAAAAAAAAAGGCTTAGCCAAAATGGAATTGGTGTTCCCCTCGTTCTTGTTTGGTAGTGCCTTCTAAGTGTTTTAGAGTGTAATGAGTTTTAATAAAAATTAGAACTGGCTACTTGTCACAATGTACAATCACATAGCTGGAGGTGTAGCTGTGCCCCCATCTGCCCATGGGCAGGAATACAGATGGAAAATTTCATAAGAGACACAAACCACTACCTGTACTGCTCTTGGGCCAGAAATGTCCAGAGTGACAACTTTCAGCAAATATCAGATTTGACTTGAAGTTAGTTTCTTTTTGTGCAGAAGCATAGATATATTGATCAGGTTTAACTGTGTCTCAAAACCTTGCTGGAATCATCAATGTGGGTGCAAGGGAAATAGCAATGCTAGAATCACAAACTGCTCTGCAATGACCCTAGTTTCTCTTGTGCCCATAGCTGATCATCTAGAAATGTCTAGGTGGTTTGTCTATGATTCATTGTTTTCTTGCTATGCAGTTTAGGATTAAGCACTAAAAACCATGGAGAGCACTTCCTTTCCTCTACTTAATCCCAAACAAAAAGACGGTGAGAACAGAAATTGAATATAAAGTAGGGCATGACAGTTACAAAGCAAGAAGTATGATTGGAGAATTATCAGGACCAGAACTGAGGAGTAGTATTCAGGATAATTGGAGTGCATTCCTTTTGTGAAAACCAGTCTCATTCATCACTAAGTCCATGCTCAATCACAGTCCTAAATTTCAAATACCCTCAGTGCCTCCCAGCAGACAGTTCCAGCTGTGGGATCATAACTGGTTCTTTAGCTCCCATCACTACCAAACACTTGTTCTCAAAAGTGCTGAACAGTGGCTGAGACTGAGGCTGAAAAGCCACTTCCAAACAAACTCATTGAAAACTTTTAAATATATATGTAAAAAACAACAACAAACCAAACAAACAAAAAACCGCCCAACCAAACCAAACCAAAAAAAACCCAAAACCACAAAACCAAACAAAACAAAGAAGGAAAAATTCTAGCAGCAAAACATGTATACGCCTAGTGCACATTAGCTCACTGCCTTGGGTAAATTGCCTTGCCCTGAGTTCTTTTGAAAGTCACATCCCACCCAAAGGTGTCTATGTTTGTCTCATTATCAGACATTCATTTCCAGCCACAGCCACTTGCACTCTCTCCTGTCTCCCATCTAGATAGGAACATCAAGCTTTGGGGTTTACTTGCTAACCTGACCGGAGCCAGACAAACAGGCATTCCTTAATTAGTATCTTCCTCATTTCTAACTCAAGGACTTCTGGAATGTCATATTTTACCTCTGTTGTCTGATGTCCTGTTCATGCTGCCTAACTGTCTCCTTTGCCTTAACTCTGCACAACTGGCACAAATGTGGAACAGAATGCGGAGAGCACTTTTAAAGCAGTCACATAATGTAGCTCCTGTTCAATGCAAGGCCCCTGTTAGTCTTTTGGGAAAGTGAAGGAGAAAGTGTGGGAATAACTCACAATAAACGACAACGTCTGGTCATCCACAACAAATGACATTTCTTAGGATCCCAGAGAATGAGGGTTGAATTTTACCCGACTGATAGTCTGGAAGTCTTTAGTGAGCAGGATTCTATGACCAAGAAAGACTTGTAAAGCAAATGTACTGCTACAGCTCAAGAAAAGCTGTCTCACCATTAGGGAAAAGCAATTTGTTCTTGAAAGCACAAAAGTTATTAATGAAGTTCCATGGGTTAGCATTTACTTCTTAACAAAGTCAGGAAATTCCAGTTTGACCCCACCTAAGAGGTCTCCACTGCTTGCAGGGTTGCATATTCTATGTTGAATATGGTAAACACTTTTTGTTTCATGTTTGATTCTGGTCCAGTAGTCCCAAGTTTAGGATGCAGGCCCTCCTTCCTGATGGACCTGCAAAGTTTGGATGTAAAGCAACACTTTGAAAACAGGCTTCCTGCAATTCATGTAATACCAAGCAATGTGAAACCTGGCCACAGCTAATGTGCAAAATCTTAAGATTCATAGTCTTCCAGATAAGAAGCTTTTTAGATTAAATATTTTCTTTTGAGATGTTCTGACATGTTTAGTGCAGCTCTGGTTGCTACAGGAATCATAGCTTTGTATTTCTGATTTTGAGGTGCCTTGCTTCTCCTAATTTAACAATAATGAAAGTTGTGTAACTGTTACATTAGAGCATTATTTATTTTTCCCATCTTCAAAGTGAAAAAAAGTCAGCAAATGTTTGCATGTTTTAAGCACACTTTGCATATTGGAATGGAGCTGCTGAGCCTGTTGCTTCTCCCAGCTAACCCTGCAAGGGGTCTGCCTGGCTCTGTGATGGACCCTCATGACTTTCACATGTGGTTTTTATACAGGCAGGGTACTGCTTGTCAGAGCATATGATGAGAGATAAGAATAAACTCTTTTTTATGGTTGAAGGGTGTTTCTTGTTATTAGGGGTGAAGATGAGACCTTCCTGGGTGTGAGACTGTCTTATGGGAATCAAATTAGTTCATTTTGTCTGGTGATGCCCTTTGCACCTTTATCTTGAGTGTCAGCTTCCACTCAGCAGACTCACCTCCCAAGAGGAACCTCAGTCTATTCTGTTGGAGTGCATTTTACCTCGTGCTGTAGCCAGGCAGCAGTATACAAGCCCTGGCAGGAGGAATTCGTGCTGCTTTGATGAGGGAACATGCTGGGTCTTCAGTTCAGCCCTTGAGTCAAGATGGAAAGGGCTATGAGCACAAGGATAAAATCATAGAGCACTGCTATGTCTTTAAACAGCTAAAAACATTCTGTGGTTGTAGAACAACTTACTCCTGTGAATTCAGGAGCCAGGTTGTTTTATCTTCAAATTCAACCAGGAGGGAAAAAATCATGGATCATTTTTGCTTGGTTTTAGAATGCAGTGATTTACCTTTGGTCCATCTCAGAATTTCAAGCTGGCAATAAAATTGCAGCAATTCATTCTGAATTGCTTATAGGTGGCCTTTTCATGCACTTCCTTTTCTACTTCAATTTGAAAACCATACAGGTTAATTGAGATGCAGTCCTTAAAAAGCGACTGTTTGCTAAGGACACCATTATATGGATGTAGCTGAAATGGCAAAAAAAATAATAAAATACATATCTCTCTGAGATGGGAATGCACCTTCTAGCTTTCTTAAATACAGAACATGGTTATGCTATTAGTGTGGTTAGACTGTTGTAAATGTTGTTTATGCCATCAGTGTATACTGCAAAAATAAGTTAATATTACAATCTCCTAGAATAAATCAGCTGAAATTCAGTCCAATGAACACAAGGAATGGCAAGTTTCAGACTCCCCACAACTGCCTAGTGTCAAAGTTGCAAACAGTACAGACACAGAATTTATGGTATAGGATATGCTAGGAAGCCTTAATATACACTTAGTGCATGACAGCAATATACCACAAACAGTGGCCACCAGCAGCAGTGTGGGGGACTCGTAAATTAAAACCAGCTGTCATACCCCACTATTTAAATCAAGGGGAGTGTTCATGAAGTAAATTACTTTTCATCCTGAGCATGGCTGGCAGAGTGTGTGATTCAGTCTGCGTGATTTAATGTGGGGAGCTGTGTACACATTTTGTCAGGGTGATTTCTCCTTATCATTAAATTCAGCATGCAAAGGCTGGCCAAGCAGTACCTGGTTTAAACTCGATGCAGAGAGGGTAGAGAAGGGTGAATTAATGGAATTAAGACACCACAATACCACAGTTGATCAGGGTTTAAGTGAAGCATGAGTAGAACTGAGACAAAGATGCTGAATAACTGACTGACCATCATTCAGAACTCTCCTCCCATGCAAGATCTGTTACCTAAAGCTGTGCGACTGTTTGCTCCTCTAATGGTAAGGACATGGGAATGAAGGTACTCCAGGACATTGGCATCTCAGGGGCCTGAGGGAGGATTTGCACCAGTCCCTTGCCCCCCTCCTCCCCACCCCTGCACCTCCTCATGCGACAGAGGCCCCTTTCTCACCTTGTGCTTCCCTGGAGCTCACCCACTGCTCTCCCAACCTTCTGGGGCATGGACATCCATATTCACCACAAGGATCCCATTTGCCCACAGCACTAGGAGGGATCAAGCTATCCAAGCAACCTCCTGCATGAGAGATTGAGCTGTCCATGCAATCCCATGCCAAATCAGGATAGATCTTCTTTCGGATATGGGGTGTCCATGTCCAGATGCTCGAAGTGGGGACTGCCTCAGGGCGGCCTTTGTCAGGAGAGGCCGGGGGGGTGTCTCCACCGGCCCCACCGCGAGGCACAGCCGAGCCCTTCAGCCAAGGGGGGCAGCCGGGGGAAAAACAGGCTCCAGAAAGGGCCGAAGGCAGCCTAGGCAGAGGAGGAGAAAGACGAGGAGGGAGCAGCAGCAGGAAGGGGCAGGAGGCGCTGCCGGCCCCGAGCAGGGATCGATCCCCTTCAGAGCCCCCGCTGGAGCAGAGACCCGCCCTGCAGCCCGGGGAGGGCCCCACGCCGCAGCGGGCTGACATTTCCCGCAGGGGCTGCGGCCGCGGAGAGCCCGGGCGGGAGCAGGTTGTGCCTGAAGGGCCGGAGCCCGGGGAAGGGCCGCTCTGGAGCAGGTTGTCCTGTGGAGGAGGTTTTCCTTCCTACTCTCCTGTGATGGCAGCCTGAGGGAGGAAGGGGCACAGAGCCTGCTGGCTGTGCAGGAGGGCAGAGCAGCATCACTGGCCAAATCTGTCCTTAAAAATTTCAAAGGTGCACAGGGTGCCTTCCCTCCTCATATCGAAGCTCTGTGTCTCTGGCGTTTCTTGTCCTTGTGGCAGAGTGCCTGTGAGGCTGGGTGCAGGTCAAACCTTTCCACAGTGGACACTGAGAACAGATTATAGCCGCCTTCTTGCAGCATCCTTTCACGTATTTGAAAGGGGATGTCATCTTCCTTCTACATCTTTCTCTTTCTTAGGCTAAATGACCCAATTTTTTTCTTTCTGTCTGGTTCTCTAGATCTCTCATCAGCCTTGCTGTTTTCCCTGGACTCTCATCTGTCAGAGAATGTGGTGCTATGGCTGAGGCTTTACCAGTGCTGCATCAGGTGGGACAGTCATGTTCTAGGTTTTGCAGGAAAGGATGGGAGTGGAGAATAAACAAAGCAAGGAAACAGGGATGAAGAGAATGAGGAGGGCAGGCTAGGTCTCAGGTGGAGAGTAGGGTGTATGTCTAGGAGAGGCTTGCCATCCTCAGGTGGTGTGGAGCACCTTGTCCTGAGCAGTCACAGTGGTGGACATGTAGGAGCTCATCTTGTCACATGCCTTGGTGACAGCCACAGAGGCAGCTGGTCCCCTCAGCCTCTGGCACAGGCAGAGGCATTGCAGAGACCATCACTGTGATTCTCTGTCTGGCCCCACACTGGACCTGCCACGGGACTCCTGCAGAAAAAACAGCCCCACAGCAGTTTCTACATGCATTTTGGGCACTGGGAAAAGCAGGGAACAGCCTCTGCCTCCAACAGAGACGGGCTGCAAGTGGCAGCAGCCAAACCACTCTGCTGCAAGGGAAGCTCAAGGAAGAATTACTTCTTTGAAGTATAATTACCTTTGTGACTCTCCCTTGCTTCAGAGAACAGTAATTTGCTGCTGGCTTATTCCTGCAACAATCAAGTGTACTGCAGCCAGATATTAGTTTTAGCTGTGAACCAGCTTTAAAAGTTTTCCTGTCTTTTCCCCTTACTACCCCCAGCCATCCATGCCTTTCCCTTGCTCCCCATCTGGCTGGCCCCTCAACTGTGCTGGGACAACTCCTTGCAGGCTGTGTTTAATGCTTTCCAGAATTAAAATTGGAAGGATTTATTCTAAACTGAGCTGGTTTGGTTATCTGGCTTTCAGGACAGCCCCCAAAGCACCTGAGCTAGCTTCAGCTGGGACAGGAATCAGGCACACAAATAAGCAGGCAGAAGAAAGAGATGAAAAGTGATGAATATGTCCTACAGCTGCTTTGCTTCCAAAGTGGGTGTCCTATGAGAACATGGCCTTGGTAAGCTCTTTTGCATATAGGTTCATGCAAAGTGGGTGCTGATTATGGGGGAATGATGTGAAAGACATTGATATAGAGCCTCTTTGCAAACAGATATGCTGGATGGAGGCACAAGAGCTTCACTGAGCTTTTGAAACTGCCTTTCTCCTAAAGCCTATGAGGCAGTGGGTGCAGCTCTGCCCACTGAAGGACCCATGCAGAGGCTGCCTTCCTGCTCCAAGCAAACCCAGATGAGGAACACTATCTCTCTACTGCTGTAGGTTTTCCTCCTCCCAGCACAATGTGCTCATTGCTTCAAATAAGTTAGAGCATATGATCTACCTACTGCTGCATGCATGTAATCTATATTAATGTTGGCAGAAGGACTGACTTGATCATGCATACAATTTAGAAAAGGAAAATGAATTAAGCATTAGGAATCTGATATCACGATGCCAAGACAAAAAGTTTGTCACAGTTTTCTTGACAAGTCTGTCATAAAGCCCATGTATATTTTTTCTATTAGCACTCAATTACAGAATACTTATCTAGTTCAGTCATCTGTTCTTAAAGTGTCATGTCAAGGGTGTTACAGAGGCTAACTATAGAGCAGAAAGAAAAAAAAAAGGGGGGGGGGATAAAAAAAAAGAGAGAGAGAAATAAAAGTAATAATGAAGCTGAACAATGGCATTTCCAAAGAATGTAAGCCAATACCTTCAGTGTTCAGAGCAAAGAACTATACAGTACATGTACAATATAATATATATACACATTATATGTAATATATGTAATGCCTCCAACATATCTCTCAAGAAAAAAGACCCAGAATACACATTAATCCATGATACGTAAAATATCTTAGTCTTTATTGCAGATGGACATATATTAGAGTGAATTTGATACATTTGATACTTCATTCTTTCATTGAATTTTAACATGTCTGCTGAGACATTTATCTTGCAGCATTCCTATCCAGGTGCATGACACTATGCGTGAGCAGTAATCTCAGCTGGCCTTATGTGTTCTTCCAATAAATCCAGCTCAACCCACTTAGAAGGATCATGCATTTTGTTTGGAGACTAGTTAGGACCTGCTACTATATTTATGAGGTAACCAAAACCCACAGAGGACTCTAAGTGCTGAAGTGCCTTAAGTCTGTATGTTAAACACTCCTCGGATATACTGGGAGAATTATCTACTTGAAGAGCATGGGTGGATGCAGCAGAAGAATATAGGAATCGCCTGTGATTGTCTGTAACCTAAGATCCAGGTCCCTCACGCACCTTTCCTCTAGGAATAGCCAGGAGCAAACAGAAATAGCTCAAGATGAACGCAAATACAGAGTGATCCTTCCTCTTGTGTACTTTGATATTCTATAAAACAGCCTTATAATTTTTCTTGATGTTATTTAGCACTTGTGATATGATTAGTTATGAATGGTCGTTCTTATCTCATTGTCTCTACTACATTTCTAATGCTAAAAAGCCTAAACATATAACCGTTCAGGTTTCTATTTTTCAGTCTAAGGGACTCTGGGATATTCAGTCTCTACTCAGCAAAATCACTTTTACTTCTCACAATACCTGGCATTTTTCTCTTCCCTTTTTCCAATTCTTCTCTGAGGTTTTACTCTGCTGATTGAGTTAGGTGCAGACACAGTCCGAGATATGGGTGTATGACACAAGGACATTATAAAGTTTCCTGCTTTATTTTCTATAATTTTCCCCCAAAATTGTAATTTTCTGCTTGCATGTTGACATCAGAGGACTATACAAAGTGACTCCAAGATCTCCTCCTTCATGGCAATGGCTAATTTAGAGCCCATGATGATGTATGTATTCCCAGGCACTTTATCTTATATCTGTAAGCACTGAATTTCATCTGCCTTTTATAGCACAGCCAGTATTTTTGAGAGCTAATTAATTCCTTGCACTCAGCTTGAATTTCAGTTATTACTGTTAATTCTATTCCATCAATATTTTAATTTTCTTACCTTCCAGATAAAGAGTAGCCATGCGATTCATTATAATCTCACAGCTGTGAGAGGTGGAAGAGTGGTATGAGGGGTAACATTCATTTGAATCGCTTCTGAAAGGTATCTGGGCACATTTTGTGCTTTGGGACATGGTTTAGTGGTAAGATTGCAGTGTTGGGTCAAAGGTTGGACTAGATGTTCTTGAAGGTCTCTTCTAAGCAAAGACATTCTGTGATTCTATGATTTTTGGCTTGAATATTCTATCACTTCTATCTGGGTTGCTGGAGTAGATTTCCCAATTTTTTTTTTTTGTATTCTTCAATAGCTCACTTGCTGTGTGTTCATCTTTGTGTCCTGTACACAAGATAGCAATCTTTGCTTTCTGCTTGAATCTGATCTTGTCTTCTTCATTTAATGCTTTCTGCCATGTTCTTGATCCTCACTGATTTAACAGTAGCTGGGTTAAAAAGGCCGTGGAAAATGGTCAGTCAGGCTGTAAATCTTTCAAAGATTTACAGGTATTATAACAGGTTCCATGCCATGATTATAACCTCTATAAAAATACGTTGTAAAACTCATGTTTATATTCAAAATGAGCTAGAAAAGGAATGAGCTACTACTGTAATGATCACTTTTATACTCTCTTCTGAGATCACAAAAAGCATTCTTTCAAAAACTGTTAACTCCTATTAAATCCTCCTTGCTAGCACCCGAGTGCTAGTAGTTATCATGAGAGGCTGACTTTAAAGTGGACTGGGTATTGCAAAAGTATCCACAAACATTATTTCCCCATAGAAATCAAGGAGTTAAAGAAGAAGTGGATGGAAGAATGGGGAAATTACTGCTGAAAGGCAGCATGAAATCCCAATGAAAGATTGAAATCCATCCCACCCTGGAAGGTGTAGTACTTTGCTAACACCTTGTGTTCCAAATTACAGTATTCCTCTCAAGAAAAATTTGGGACCAGAAACCTGCAGGTGTTCACTGAGCTTTTTTTCAAAGCTGACTGTCAAGCCAGAAGTTCAAATAGTGCTGCTTTGGACAGGGGTCATATTTTAAAATGTGGTACAAAAAACCCCCTAGTATTTTGGAAAAAAAGAAAAAAAACCGACCAAACAAACTTGCTATTTTAGACATCTTTGGAATACCAGCCCATTCTTTACTTGATTCTTCAGAATCTCCTAGGTAGTCCTCAGCCACTTATTATCTAAGCGGTCTTCAGCATTTCCTAGGCTATGTCGCTAACCACTGCTGTATGTGGTTATGTCTATGACACTATCTCTCTCTCATCTCCAGCAGCAATGTGGATGGTGGTGTTTGGTTCCAGCCCAGTTATTTTTGCAGGTACTGCAAAACCAAAATGTATCAGCTTCAATATCTGTACTTATTACTGGGAATTGCTTGGAGAAAGATGCTCAAAGTTGTCACCTTTGATGTTGCCGGGGTCAAAACACAGGGAGATTGCTCCAGGTTCCTTTGGAAGCAGACTGTGTCTGGAAGACAGCCCTGGGGCCAGATCTCACAGCCCCCTGTGAGGTTTCTCCTCCTACCTGCAAGGAAGTACAGAGATGCAGGTTTTTTGGCTTCTTCCCATTGCATCAAAAGTAGAGTTGAGAACAGAACTCCCTCAAGTCCCTACCCTCTGTCAGAAAATCACTACAGGAAATTTTCACCATCCTGGAGGAAAAAGAAACATTTAAAATTTTTTTATAAACTGATATGTCCAGTCTATTCTACTGAGAACAGCAGAGAAATTGTCTGGAGTGCCATTTATGAAACAATTGCAAAAACTACAACTGGCGTATAAGGAAGAATTATAGCACCACTCATTACAATCTAGCCAGCCTCTGTGAAGTTTTCCAAGTGAAGGGAAAAGAGGCCAGAGGGAGGATCAGCAGGGAAGAATAAAGAGCTGTTTTGGGGGATAATTACATCTGAACCAAAAAGGTCATGAAATACTTTATCAGCTTTCCCATTGAATCCTAACACTCCCAGAATGTTATCAATTCACTGTCATTGTCCTCAAATTAGGAATAAACTGTCTGAAATCAAAACCCTGTGGTGCAGAGGAAGCTGAATTTGAATCTCCTCTTTCATTTTTGTTCATCTCCATTAATTTGCCACTTGTTAGTAACAAGTGAAGAACAATCAATCTAAATAGAGTTCCATCTACTGGCTTCCATAAAGCAAGAGAGAAGGAGATTAAATCATCATTATGAACCTATGTAGGGAATGTTATACATGGAGGGTAGGAGATGCAGGATGGGGAAGTTTATTATAACAGTGGCAGGAAGCAATTTTTATTTTACAGCTTCTATTTGATGAAGCTTTGAATGATCCTAGATCCAATTTCCTCTTTGAAACTGGGAAAATGAACTTCAAGAATATACCATCATCAACATTACCATCATCATCACCATCAAAATAACAATGAACCATATTTACGTCACCTGTAAGTACTTAAGGTTTTTTTGTTTTGGTTTAGTTTTTTTTTTAGGGGAAGTCATTACAGGAATTTGTGCATTGAATAAAAATATTCTGTCTACATGTAGAACTTAACTGCATGTCTCCTACCCTTGAATAGAAAAATGATTATCAAGTGCTAAGGAATGCATCTTACTGTGGCCGTATAAATGCAGATCTTGTGAAGACAGAGTTTTATGTCTTTCTGTTTCCAGGCTAGATGAGGCTCCTTGACTTTTGGGGTAGGAGATTGATCTGGTTTTTTGGGCTGTACATATAATAAAGTGCCTTCACAAATTGGAAACAACCTTTGCTCCACAATTTTAGTAGCCAGGGAGGCAATTTTCCACTACAAATAATCAGTGTTTGGTGAGTTTATTGATCAGATATTGTATTTCTTGAAACTCAGAAAGAATGAGATTTACAGCTCTATTCCTAAGAGCTGCCACAAGATCCATGCATTACTGGTGCTTTAACTTAGTAAAAGATCATTTTTATTCTATGTATATTTAGTAAAACTTGTGCCTGTCAACTTGCTGTGCTCTTCCTCCCATTAGACAGTAATTTCTACTAACTGACTTACAGCCTAGTTCTTTGGGTAAAAGGCCAGATCAGCAGCTGAAATAAACTAGATTTATTCCAGTGAAATCAACAGAAATATGCAGCTTTACCTCAGCTGGGGGATAAGGCTTTGTGATGGGTTGGATGACAGATGAATTTTCCAGCTACTGGACTGTTTGCTTAAATAATTACATCTGTCTTCATTCCAATATGTATTACTTATTACTTGGAGCAGAGCAACATCTCACTACCCCCTGGGATACTGTTAACATACATGAAATGCATTGCAGTCCTTATTGTTAAAAAGCACCTTTCTGAGATTTGGTAACAGCAGCAGGGAACAGGCAAGAAAAAAACCATATTAATTTCTGAGTAAGCAGTTTTCAAATTGTATTAGCCATTCTCATCCCTTTCCATCAAGACTCCAATTTGCCTCCAGCTCCTTAAGCACAAGTCAGTGCTTAGCATTCCACTCAACAATGTAGTCCTAAATTAGGAAAACTATGCATAAATTCTTTGTTGCTTGTACTTCAAATTCCCTGCAGGCAACCAGTAGAATTCCATGACTTCTCAAGCCTCCTGACTTCACAATGTTTTCTTTCTCATTAAAGAGGAGCAAAAATTGCTCAGTCAAATCGATCCACTCCTAGTGACAAAAAGGGGAACTGAGTGTAAGTTCATTTGCCTTCCTCACTTCTGCCCAGCTTCTGGATGCTCTGGGACAGCTACAGGCATCAAGCATGAAAAAAACTGTCTTGCATGAAAACAGAAAGGTTTTAAATAGGGCTTTAGCGAGTTGCACTTACCCAAGAATTTCTTGTGTTTTCTGGTGGTGCTGTACATAGAATACTTCTTCAGGCGTCATCCATGTATTAAAAATAAGACTTTAGTTTGAAGTAATGGAATATCCATACCATTATTAGATCAAATCTTTGGTAAGCTGGTTTACATATATTGCAGTAATTACAGCCAGGATTGATCAGAAGAACTAGAAATGTCAGATACTTCCATTTGAGAATATTTTTTTTTAATCAAAAGAAAAAAAAATCCATCATCTAGTAGTCTGGACATGCATTGGTGAGTACAGCAAACTTGCTTCATGACATGGGCTTCACTACCTTACGTAAAGTGTAAAAATATAAAAAGAAGAAACTGATAAAAGGCTCATGGCATAACAATCTCCAAGCAGATGAAGTATTTAAGATGAAGTATTTAAGTATTCACAAAGGAGTAGGATAATACTTCTTTAGTTAAGCAAGGACTTCAATTTGGGAAGCCCATGTACTCTCTGAGTGCCCATACACTCTGATTTTGAAGGAAAGATCCCCTTGCCACCTTTGGTTTAGAAAGAAGTGGGTTAAATGCCTGAGAAAGACAGAAATAAAGTTCATTTACTCTCTGTAGTATATCCTACTGCTAACTGTATGTAGGCAGTATCTTGGCCAAAGCACATCTGTAATGCCTATTCTTACAGGCCTAAATTTCCTCTCTTGAGAGGAGTCTGCACCCCAAAGCTAGTCTGTACCCCAAAGCTAGTGTCTGTGTTCAAATGATGTTAACTCTAGTAGAAGATGCTATTTCTTACTACAAATTTGGATTCCTTTGTATCTTTAAACCTCCACAACTCTGGCAGCACTGTTTCTCTTGATTTCCCATATGTGAATGCACAACTGGAGATCAGTAGGCTGCAAAGTACAAAAAGCCATCCAGGTGTGAGTTAGAACAGAATGGATTCTATTCAGTGACTTGACTTTAAAGCTTTCTAAGTAACTGCTCTCTCTGAAGTTAACTGCATATTTTCACAGACCTTGTCTGCTCTGGAAATGATAACACTCGATGTTTACAGTTGCTACCAAGAATCGGTGTGCAGAAATGCTCTTGTTTGTACTTGCTTGTGTTCAAGGACGCTACTAAATCTTGTGCACAATGTTGAGAGTGCAGTAAAAGGCCACACCTCCATGGAGGAGCAGTCAGGACAGGTGACATTAAACTGACCAACAAGGTATTCCATCCCATGTATGCCATATTCCATAGAAAGCTGAGTGATCACAAGGGTTAAGTCCTCTTTTCTTCAATGGCTGGAGTCCAAGGAGGACTCTGTCCATTCTGCCTTGAATTCTGATATGTGTGTTCCTGAATCCAGTTTCAGAATCCATCTCCTGAATCTGGTTCCTGTCTGTCACTGAGTCCAGTCTGGGACTGCCCCAGTGCCTGCCCATAGCATCAGTGGTGATGTTGATGTAATTACCATCAGGGGGTTGGGTTTGGTACTGGTTTTGTATGCATTTATATATATTTCATTTTATTGTTATTATTTTCATTTAAAATGTTTTATTTTTCTTTTGCAATCCATAAGTCTCTTTCCCTTCTTCCCTTTCTCTTCCCCTTTGAGAAGGAAGAGGCTTTAACAGAGTGTCTGTTGTAGATGTCATGCAAGACATCTAGTGTCCATCCCAGCCCAAACCCTTGACAGATAGTTATTTGACTGCCATTATATCTCCCAGGTTGAATAGGAAAGCATAAAATGGATGTTGCAAGCCCTGAACACTAATCTCCAAACTTTTAACAGAATCACAGATCACAGAACCATTGGAGTTTGAAGGAACCTCTAGAGATCATCTAGTCCAACTCCCCCACCAGAGCATGTTTGCCTAGAGCACATTACACAGGATTGCATCCAGGTGTGTTTTTATGGTCATTAGTGACAATGCAAATAGATAGTAATCTTCTACACTCCTCCTAAAATTGTGGGGCTACATCCCACTGAATATTTGGGACTCTAAGTTGGCATCTCCCTCTCAAATATTCAATCATATTGCTAAAGAAAGTAAACTGTCAATCGAACAGAGAAGCTCTTCTCGGTGACAAACGGTCCCCATAATGTTATACATTCCATGTCCAGTCAATTCTGTTGTTGACTTGAATGAGCTGTGTGGAAGCATAAACATGACAAAGGTGACTAGTTCCTCACTTCTGTGAAAGACAGAGGGGTAGATCACAGCAGAGCATGTGAAATGTCAGTTTGCACCTGTGTCAAAGAAGCTGAATGACTGAAATATCACATATCTGAGACAGGAAGAGAGGAGAAGATAGAACTATGAATCTGTGCTCTCAAAGGAAAATGTCACAAACATTTTAATGGGGACCATTTCTTGGTGGAAATATAAAATTATTTCTGTGAGGGAGCTGGATCTCCATTGGTCCTGATGATTATTCTAATGTGCCTTAGACTGTTTCTGCTGTGCTGGGCCAGCACAAGTGAATATCCCCAGGTGAGGGAATTTTAAAGGCTGTTGTATTATAAGCAGAAGAATCTTAACAGAGGTAAGAATATTTCTTTTTAGTTAGGCCAGAAGTGACACCAATAGTCATACTGCACATCAGATATAAAGTGAATGACACCTATACACGATTCAGTGAAGAAATACCACTTAAAACCTTGAACTGGTATCATTGCTGGAGAAGAATACCCAGGGAGTTTCTTGAACTCTCCCCAGTGCTCTTCAGTACAGAAGCACAAAGCACAGGTATTCACTCCTGATACCATTTATTTCCAGGTATGTAAATGAAAGCTAATACATTAGTACCGGATCTATGTACTGATTAGATCAGCCAGCAATACAGATTTGATCTGAATCAGTCATTGCCATGCAACCACACTAGCTTTGGAATCAGACATACTGCAGAATCCAGCCTGGCATAGGCAGATACAGATATGACTGGGAATGGTGCAGAGAAAAAAATTGATGTGGCCTAAAATATGCTGAAAAAATTAACTGCATCCATTTTCACAAATTTGAGCCAACAGCATGAATTCATACTGTATGAGCACTTAGTTATATTTGGCCACAATTTCTAACCCAGCAGAGAGGATCTTATGGAGAGACACACTTCATCACCACACCACAGCCTGAGTGATGCTGTGAGGATAATGGTGCAAAGTGAAGTAAGTTCAATCAAACCTGCAGCATCACAGAGTTAATATAGTGTCTTAGCTGATTGTATGAGAGGAAACAAGACAAAGGTGTTCATAAGCTGCAGAAGAGTAACTGCTCTTTAAATCTGGACAATGCTTTTAGAAGGCATCACTGGACTATGCATTTAGTGTTTTACTATCTGGGGGTTTTTTTATCCCCTTTGCCTCCGTTTTCCTAATTTTTCCCAGGTTCTGAAGCCCAAGTGTTAACATATGAAGAGTTGTCCTTATGTTACTTGTTTTTTTGCTGTAAGCAGACGTAGCTACCAGAAATGTGACAGTATGATGGTTTTCCTAGTCCTGGTTTGCTGACTCCAGAAGTTCAGATGGATCAGGTCATTTATCTTCATTCGGTCACTGAAATTTGTTTCTGGCCATATAGTTATGCAGAAAGATTTTAATGGCTGCTATTGAGGGTGCTGACCCAAAGACAAACACAGACCTCAGTGGAATCGGCGGATTTGCCATGCACATCTTTCAGACACAAGCAATTAAACCCTTTCCTGAAGTGAAACAGGCACAGACAAAGAATCTGCTCCCCAGCACATTTAACTGCAGGCACAGCTTGAGGAGTCATAACCACAGCAATTTCCCCGTCTGCAAGTGCATGCAGTTAGGATACTGATTTGCAGGATGTGTGCACTGGAGAAGGAAAGCCACAGTACCATAACTAGAAGAAGAAACAGGACAATGTTTCTAAGGCCAAGAACTCCATGGAAAGACAGTCCTGAGGATTTGTGAGCAAGGAGGTTTCATGCTGTTTATTTCTACAGAAGTTTTTTCAAACAACATTATAGCAATAATGTACATTTCTTCTCAAGTCAATTCATCTTCCTAATTAAAACAAGCCTGCAAGTTTTAAATATTGACCACTGATTCAGGCTACATGTTACTCAGGGACAGCAACTGCCATCTTTTGCTTTATGAGAAAATAGGACTTGCATTATTACACTTCCATGTATCTTAGATCATCTACAAATTCAGAAAAGCTGTATGTTTCTATGTGAGGAAACCCCTGCCCAGAGAAAGACTCATGATTTAATAAAAAGCAGAAAATAAATCATAAATTGGATACTACGTGCTGCTGGTGTTTGAACAGACGATCAAATAAAATTTATTAAAAATTCCAAATATTTCAAGTGCATTCAAAGCTGAGGCAGAGGTAGAGCAATATCAGTCTGCTTCTGGGCATTTGCTACACAACTACTACCATGACTGCTGCTGCCTAAGTCCTATTCCTACATAAACAGAAATTTGCCCCGAGGAAAAAAGGCTAAAGATGTACAGTAAATCTCTCACTGTGAATATTTTACTGCATGCTTTTTAGAAAGATATTTCCTCTGGAATTCATCTAATGCTTGACAGACAAGTTCCTACAAATATACATGAAAAAATTCCATATGGTCTGGCAGTACTGTTATTGGGTGACCCTGGGCAAGTTACTCAAGGACAACTCACAGGTATCAGACAAGGACGGAAATGTTTGCAGGACTACAGCTTGCATTTCCAGGCAGACAGATAAGCTGTCGTCTTTAACTTTGAATCACTCAGTTTTTACCACATAACATTTTTAAAAAGTGCTGCTTATGTGTGTGCAGAATGATAAAGACAAACATTTGCACAGTGCAAAACAAAGAGAAATAAAGGCATTTAACCCAAATATGCATAAGAAAAGATTCTGTCCAAGACAAAACAAAACACCACTTGCAGATAGATTAGAGAAATTCATTTGTCATTCCCATTTCATTCATATCACAGCAGCAGTAGTTCAGTACTTTTTTATTCTCTCAGCATTGACCATCCTTCTCAGAAGTGCTCTGTACTGCCTCTCAGGAAGGGTTAACTTCTATTTCCTCCACATAAACATCTTTATAAGCTTATCTCCAGCCTCACTGACAGAACTCCTTTTCAGAATTTGCCTTACAAGTTCTTCAACAAAAAAGAGGCTTTACACTTTTTTCTTATATCCTGTGGAAGCTGTTAACAGGTACAGGAGGAACCACCTCATCCTTCCTTTCTCCAGGACAGTTACTATGCAAGAAGTATTAGTATTTGGCTACCCAGACTACTCTGCTCTTCACTTACTTCTCTCTTCTATCAGGACATTAGGCTCTGATATTTTTCTTTTAAACAGGTATTTGCACAGTCATGTAATAACTGGCTCATACTATTAGGCTAAACAAAGCTACCAGATAAATAAAGGACTGGTACCTGTACTGAAAAGACACAGACCCTTGGCAAATAGCAGACTTGTACAGGTTAGGCTTTTCTACCTGCAGCCTGGTTGTACTCCCTTGCTTGAAGAGAAGGGCAGTATTTCCTTCACCCTGTGGAAAGCATTAGTGCACACAGCACTAATACAGAGGGATTTATAGATTTAGCCACATCCAATACACATTAAATTTTGTCTGTTCTAGTGTCTGTCTCTTGGAGAATGACATCCCCAGCACTGGCTGGGACAAGGATTGAGCCTGGAGCTGTTCTGTGTCATTCTGAGCATTATCTCACCCATACTCACTGTGGCTGGAGCAGGCTGCAACATCAGGTGCTGAGGGCAATACGGGCAACTCCTTTTTGTGCCAGGAAACTTCCAAGAACTGCCATGAGCTTCTGTCACATGAAAGCCAAAATGGTCTCACAGAAACTATGGGATGTGCAATTGGGAGGATTGTGAGGACTATGAAGGGCTTGAAGTTGCAGTTGCTTCTCTGTGTGGCAAATGCAGAGAGAGGGCATGAAGAAGACAGTGGAAGTGGGCAAAGGTTGACAGATAAATACTGCAGTCAATTAAATATATAGGGAGCCAAGGGATGTCAAAATAAAAGTAGTCAGTGAAGCAGCAGGGCACGTAAAGAGTCTGCAGACACTTTGACAAGGATTTTGGAAAAGAGAAGATCTAAAATTTGCAAGAAAAAAAATAATATGGTTAGGAGACCAGGGAGCAGTAGGGGACATATGCAAATCCAGACAATGTGGTCTTCAGAAAAATCTAAGATAAACTGGACACAGGGTATGGGAAATCAGAGAGATCCCCAAGTGGAGCATGAAGTACAGAAAGTGAAGAAAATGGACAGGGAAGAAGAGTCAGAAGAAGAGGTATATGTAAAAGAAAGGTGGGAGGTGTCAGCATCCATGAAGACACTTTAACTGGGTTCTGAAATCCAGCCCCCTTGGGGTTTTTGCATGGAGCAAATGGTGACATAGAAAATTTTATGTTATTTAATGAATGTCAGAGGAAATTTTATTAAAAATTTCCTTGTATCTGTAAATCTGGGGTAACAATCTGTCTTCACATTGCAGGTATTTTGTAGAAATTAATTATCTGAGTAATTAGTGTTTGTGCAGTATTCACATACTATACTGATGTAGACATGAATTAATAATTCTGCCCTCAAACTGAGGTCTGACTCACATTCAGTAAGAGCTGAGGAGCAGGGAAATGTACCTTTAAGCAGCTGTCACAGAGTCAGGGGGAACCTGTAGCCTTATGCAGAGGCTCACATTGTACTGATCAGCTGGAATTTGGTCCTCTGTCAGGCTTCTTGGCTCTGAGTTATTTCTAAGCAGCAAAGAATAATGTAAAAAAGGTCACCCACTGAGTGTGGGGGATCATATAAAATATTGACAAGATGATCATTAACAGAGCACAGCCTGTCCTGTGGAGCTTAAATTCTGGGGAAAAAGTCTAAAATACATTAGTAAACATTTGATTATTTACACAAGGGGAGTGAATTAAGGTTTCCCAAATAAAATGAAAATCTGGCAATTCTTAATGCTTGAATTGGTTTTATTTTTTAATGTTGACTTTTATTTTTTTTTTTCCATGAAGCAATCTTGTTTAACACCATCATTTCATGAAATATGTTTCCTGATTAACATCTTCCTTGTAAGCTCATCTATCTCCAAATTTGACATCTGGAAGGGACATTGTCTCTAGTCTCAGAACCATCAGAGATGCTAGACAGCTGTCCAAGACGCATCACATCAGCGCAGCAATGCTAATCATGCAAAAGAAAGATTTGAGACACATGCATTTCTACCAGCATTGTTAAACAGATTTTCTGTCCCATACACCGACTCTCACAGCAGATGCAGTCAGAAGCTGCTTCTTGGAAGTATTATCCTCACTTCATCACTTTCAAAATGAATGATTTAATTTCTGAAAAGCTGATATGCTTTGCTTCAATGTTTTTCACATTAAAACATTGTGAGATTTTGTTTTGAAACAGTCTTTTCCATTTGTGTTATCTGAAGTTTTTTTTAAAAAAAGTGTGGAGATCATAAGTGGGTTAAATAGCCTGAAAATTCAGATTTCCTTTGGAATAAATAAAGCATTTCAACTTGACCCTAGTGACTGTCAAAACTGCTAGGTTTGTTTGACCTGTTTTTTCCTTTCATTTTAATTTAAAATAAGTATTGCCCAGCTCTTAATAAACTTTTGTTTGGAGGCGACCCTACTTCTCTAAGAGCTAATTCAGGTTCACCCATGGTTTTGATCTTTGTTCCCATCTTTTTTGCATGAAACTGAGTAGTCTGAGTGTAGCAATGCATTGAACTCAAGTTCAAGTGTCATTCATGCTGGTAACCTCTTACACTGCAGCCCGGGTGCGGCTATAACAGTGATCCATGAACAGTTCTCCATTATTTCTTTACTTCATAGCTCTCCCTTTTCCTCTCTCACCTCCTGCCTCAATTTGCAAACAAGTTCTCTTAAACTTCACCAGGAGAGAACTGGCTCATGGTACCACACCCTAAAGCACATGGCAAAATGTCCCTGCAATGTCCTCACAATATCCTGATACTCCTGCTTTCCTCAGCAGTGTCTCATCCCTAGAGGAGATTAACGTAGGACCCCTGCTGTCACAAAAAAGCAGGGGGTTGCCCTTTTTTTCTTGACTGGTAACAACTGCCCAGCTGTTTTTGTGTGCTTTTAGTGCTGTGTTGTCTATGGCTTTTTTGTGTTTGGTGCATGAAATACTTCATGTGCTTCTGAAACAAAGGTGTTTCATACAAGTTAAACATTATTCACCGAGGATTTACACTGATCTTCCTCATCCTGCTAACCTGCTCTGTGCATTACACTCTGTGACACAGAAAGGGATTTGAAGAAAAAGCAAAGCACTCACTAGTCAAAACGGCAGTACAATGAAAAAGCACATCACACTCATGCTCCTAACATGGAAATTTAGCTGCGTTTTTCCTGAAACAAAGTGCTGTGATGCATATAAATGCAGAGGATGACTGAGCCTCACACAGAGGATTCAGATTAGCCCGTTGCTTAAGGCAGTATTGGAAGGCACTCAGATATGGCAGTGTCAAGGCCAAGATAAGAACCTACAGAAGATAAAACAGATCATGTGTTTTACACGGTACCTTTTGTGTCCAGCAAACAAAAGATGAAAGCCTGTTCCAGCAGACAGATGGGGAGCTGAGTTTTTCAGAACAAGTGAAAAACTGCCTTTAACTCAACTTTGTAGCAGCAGCAGTGCTGAGCAAGCTAAACATACAAGATACTGATTATTTGTAGGGAAAAGTGGTAGCAAAACACCAGCAAATAAACTCTATTGATACACTGAATGATGTCATGCTTAAAGGAACTGAAGGAAATCTGCAATTCTTGTGTGCCTGTGCCTAGAAAATAGAGCCCCAGGATATGACACTGAATGCAATAAATCACAAAATCCAGGAAAAAAACCCACGCAGACAGGACAAACCAATGGAAACAGTAGCCTGTCAGCTCCATATCAAATCAAGAAGGGTTTCTTGCAGTCTCCTTAAACCCTGAAAGGTTTGATTATGATGCTGTGGGTGACATTGCACACCATTCATCTGCTGACTTCTGTTAATCTCTTTTCAATTGCTACACCATGCTTTATCTGCTACAGTCATTGGTGATGCATCTGCTACCTACTTGCTGGACAGGACATCTCTGTAAGTCCTTTCCATTTCAAACATTCAGGATGTAGAGCAACCATTCAATCTGATTTCTTTCAAAGCAGGAGAAATACAGTTGGGCTGGGAAAAGTAAATTGGTCCATGGAATGATCTGATGTGCTTTAGTTAAGTTCTGACCTCCTAAAAGTTTATCTTAAAGAAGCTTGAATAGACAAGGAGTCTCTATCCTGCAATCTGTTTAGCAGGCAACAAGCACAGAAACAACATTTGCCTTTAAAATGTGTTTTGGTAGTGTGTAACTCCTTCTTTTCCCTAATAACTCGTAACTATATTGTTTGAAACTTGACACAGAAAGTAGATGCGGGTCCCTGACACTTCCAACTTTGCAGTCACAGCCATATCACTTAGAACATTCATTTCACACGAGGTGGGAAAAGAAAGATAAAACCCCTGCTTCATCATTAAACATTTATGGTCAGGTTACCTGAAATGAATTGGCCTTTAGTGTTACTTTTGATGGTTTGGTAAATAATACACTTCAAAAATTAAGCATATTGTCAACATTTTCTACATTGCCTAACTCACATTTCATCTATTCTACTTTCTAAAACAAATTCAGACAGATTCGTATGATTACTCCTGCCCCAAATTAATCCATCAGCCTATTTTCCATAACAAGTACTGTCTTATACCATAAATTATGATTAGAATTAATTTGCATTGAAGTTTGCCTGTAAAACAAAGAAAATTCCCCCGTAAAATGTGTCTTTCCTAGTCAATGCTAAATGACTGCATACACATCAGACAAAGACAGTTTATATCACACATTTTAAATTGATGTGTAACCTTCTTAAATACATCTCAGTTTTACTTTAATGACTTTACCTATTTCACAGTTTCTTTAAATGGGACTTCCGCACCTCTCTATGCTATGCATGCAAACTGTTTCTAAGTGCTTCCAGAGCTGCCTGGTGACCTCCAGAGCTAGAGAAGTGAATTCACCACAAGGTAACACACAGTGCAGGTTTAAAAAAAAAATGCACTTGTCAACAAAGGACTAGTTCTGAGTGCTTGGCTGTCACTTTTCTCCACTGCAGCTTGAAGAAAGGAGATACAGAAAACATAAAAGGATTTTCCAGTGAGCAACTGAGGTAAGAGAGGGTATTTTGCCTTCACAGAACCATTCTAAGCAAAGCCTTCAGAGGAAAATAAAAGAATGTTGACAGTCGACTGGGGCTTAGATGGAGACCACTGGATTCTGAAAGGAAGGGGATCACCAGAAAGACTGGATACTCAGTAATTTACCTTTAACACAAGCCCAATGAGTGAACTAATTTTTAGCAGAGAAGATATCTAGTAAATGATCCAAACCCTGACAGTGCTGGAGGGACAAGTTCAGGGGATTATCATGATTGCCCTTGCAGCAGAGATGGGGAGCTCTCTGCATATGCACAAAATGGTATCAGGATTTCACTGCACACACCGCTGTGGTAACTCAGACTTTCATAGGAAATTGATGGCTGAAGAAACAGTTGTTAAAAAGTAGTGTACTTAGTTAAAACAAAAGTAAAAACCAAAACCCAAAGCAAACCTGTCTGGTTGGGGTGTAATAACCACACAGAGCTTATTCCCAATTCTCCCATTAGCAGGAACAATGATAAGTCTTAGTCAAAAAAATTTTATTAAAAATAATGACAGCAAGAGTTGATAAAGAAATGCAGAACCCTTCTGGTTTACATGATTCTAAAATAATAGCATTCTTCTTACTTTCCTTCTTATTTTAGGCTGTTCTTTATTGTTTACCCAGTAGGTTAGATTGGCATTCAGGGCCAGTTTTCCTGAGTGTTTAATTTACAAAAAAGCCCTGCACAGTGAGCCTTGTTACACATGGAGCTTTTGTAGCTCTCATAGATGGTGGGTGTGCATGAGAAATGAAGCAGCACTTCCCTCCTCAGGAAAACAATCTACAGCTTTTTTCTTAATTAATATTGCAGAACAGCTTATAAGAGAAGCTGCTAATATCTGCTTTACTTTGGTAATCACACTCACTCTGATTCCCAGTTGATCCATTTGGCCATCAGAAAATCAGATCTTCCAATAAAAATAGATGCTGACTGTCTGAAAATACAGGCCATATTTTGAAGAATCTTATTGTAAAATGACAAGCCAAGAAATAACTAACTTTCCTGACATATTTGGGGATAGTGCATATTTCTCTCATTTCAAGGACATTGACTACCAAAGTTTCCTCACAATTTGTTCAGTGAAAGTAGAGAGTCCTTAATAAGTCCTTTACAAAAGAAACTTGGGGAAGTTAAATACCCACCTTTATTTTAATTATTTGAGTATTATGGATATGATTTACTCAAGTGTCACAGTCTGTGTTTCTGAGATGAGCAAATTCAGCACAGATTTGTGAATATTCTGACATGCAGCATGGTGTGTATCAACAGACATCATCTTAGTCCTCAGCTGACAATAACTGTGAACTTTTAACAGCTCACGAACAAGTAGTTCCATCTGAAAGTGCAGCAAGCTTTGCTTTTAGCTGCAGAGAGGTCCATCCAGCTTATATCTCAAAGTATCAAGACAACTAAGGGCCTTTGCTAACAAGGGCTGTAGAAGGTGAAGGAACTGAAAGAGAAGAGTAATCTTCCAGCACATAGATGGAGCTCACATAGATTATTTTTTACATAAACTGTGATGAATGAGCCATCTGGACATTCCCATTCAGTCCTCACATGCATGGGAACAGATTCTCAGCTAAGTTGGTTCTGGTTTAAATAGAAACAAGTCTGCTGACTTCAACAGAGCTTGGTTGACTTAAACAGCCTCCAAATCTTATTCCTTGGGTGTCTTGACTGAAAATCTTGGCCATAACCCTCAAGCAATTGTTTTACATTTAAAAAGTATTTTTTTGTAAAGATAATGCTACTGAGACTGTTTTATTTAGTTTAGTTCTACTTACTTTGTTGCTGAATCTTACACTCAGTTCCAGTACTGCATAGGACTTATCTCTCACATAGGCCATCAGAAAACCCCCCAGATATTATAGGAATGTAGCACTATTACTGCCATAGCAAGAAGTGAGTGTCAGATTTACATGTAATAAACTTGCTATAGTTTAAGGATTAAGTACTTGCACTGTATTGTAACACTTTCAGCAAATGAAATAACTACACCATCTGCTAAATGGTGACATAATATCCCCTGTAAGACATTGTCCATCCTGTTACTGAACCGCACAGTGCAAGCCTTGTTAACTTAATGGGGAATTACATGAGGATCTGTAGCAGCAGGCTGTTTCTCCTGTTCCACACTAGCAAATATCAATTCTTCTTAACCAAAGAAAGCATAAGACACACATTCGTGATATTCAGAGCACTCTAGCCCATCAACACTGGCATGTGAGCCAGATTCAAGAGTTAAAAAATGCTTCTTTAATATGCGCTACCTTTGACTCAAACAACTCTCGGGTTTTTTATTTTTCAAAGGAAAAAGACACAAGAAAAATCCTTCAGACTATGCCAAGAAAGGTAAATCTCAGGAAGGGCTACCACTGAAATATGCCTTAATCCCCTTGTTCTCTAGGAGGAATGAGGGCAAAAATGAGGACTGCAGAATTTAATGTACCGCCTCTGTGCTTATACCAGCTTTCCACAAAACTTTCTGACCCTTCTATGGAATTAAACAGTGTCACAGTAATGGCCAGCTTCTGAAAGGTGTTGACACTTTGCCCTCAGTTTCTTACCAGCATTCCTCCAGCTTTTCTGTACTGTTGAGATAGCTCTGTAGAATGTAAAGAGAGGAAAAAAATACAGATGATGGATGCTGTCATTTTTGCAGGCCAGAGAAATTCCATGGTACCAATGACTATTGTGCAGATATCATCTATTCCAGTGCACCCAGATGTTGTATTTTAACCCCAGCCAGCAACTAAGCTCCAAGCGTCTGATTGCTCACTACTGCCCTCTCCCAGTGGGATGGGGAGGACAATCAAAAAAAAAGAATTAAAATTCAGGGGTTGAGATAATAATGGTTTAAAAACTAAACTAAAATAAAACTTTACTAATATAAAAATAGTAATGAAAAATAATATTAAAAAAAAGGAGAGAGAAATAAAAGCAAAGAAAGACAAGTGATGAACAAGGCAATTGCTGGCCACCCAATAACTGATGTCCTGGCAGTGACCTGCCCCTCCTGGCCAACTCCTCCCAGTTTATGTACTGAGCATGATGTGCTACTGTATGGAAATATCCCTTTGGCTAGTTCAGGTCAACTGTCCTGACCATTGTCTCTCCCAGTTTCTTGTGCACCTCCTTACTGGCAGAACATGGGAGACTAAAAAAATCCTGGACTTAGGATAAGCAGTACTTAGCAACAACTGCTGATACATATTGTCCTACTGCAGCCAATGGAGGTCCACAGTGTAGCAGATACCAACCTGCAGCCCATGGAGGACCCCATGACTGAGCAGGTGGATGCGCCTTGAGGGAAGCTGCAGCCCATGGAGAGTCCATGCTGGAACAGGCTCCTGACAGGAACTGTGTCCCCCTGGAGAGATGAGACCATGCTGGATATGGGGTTCTGGCAGGAACTGCAGCCTGTGGAGGACCCATATGGAAGCAATGTATTCCTGAAGGACTACATCTTATGGAAAGGACCACACTTTATGGAAAGGGCCCACCCTGGAGCAGTTCTTGAAGAACTGTAGCTCATGGGAAGGATCCATGCTGGAGAAGTTCATAAAGGACTATACACAGTGGGAGGGACCTCACGCTGGAGCAGGGGAAGAGCATGAGGACAGAGTGGCGGAGATGAAGCGTTATGGACCAGCTGCAATCCCCACTCTCCATTCCCCTGCACTGCACAGAGGGAGGAAGAAGAAGATTGTTGAGTGAAGTTGAGCCTGGGAGGAAGGGGGATGTGGGGGAAAGATGTTTTTAATTTTATTTCTCGCTATCCTACTATCTTATTAACTGTCAGTGAATTACATTAATCTTCATCAAGTCTGTTTTGCCAGTGACAGTAATCAGTAAGTGATCTCCCTGTCCTTGTATCTAGTTTTTCCATTGTATTTTCCCTCTCTGTCCTCTTCAGGAGGGGATGTGATAGAGCAGCTTGGTGGGCATGTGGCAGTCAGCCAAGGTCAATCCACCACAAAAACAAAGTGTTTGTGTATGTGTGCATGTGTGTGCAATTTTAAGCAGCAAATTCAAAACTCTGAGTTTAACTATAATAAAGTCTGTGTTCAGATGCCAGAGTTATATCCTCAGGCTTCATTTCTCCAGTAACGAGCCGAGATTCCCCTCTGGTTTCTGTGGTCACAGCCATATGAACCTTTTTCTTTCTTGCAGTGTTGTCCCTGACTAACTTCATAGATATTAGAAGATATGGCTGCATTATGTGATGAAGTATGGTGCAGGTTTTTCAGCTAGCATGAGTCCAAAATCATACATCAGCACAAAGAATAGACCACTCCATGAAGATAATAGGAAGAAAGTACAGTAAACACTTTCCAGATATCACCATAAAGAAACAAAACTTGGCACTTTTAACTGCTCCTGGAATAACTGAGATGATGAAAGATACTGAAATGTCATATCTGTATCAGAGATCTTATTGCAAAAACAATAACTAAATTTGTAACTTTTTCCTTGTAATTTATGAGTGACAAGAAATATCAACGATGGGATTTTTACTCATGAGGTTTCCTAACACCTGTGAATTTTGAAACAGGTATTTGTTTTAGGGAACACTTTAAAAAGTGTAAGATGGGAAGGGGGGTGGTTTGACACATAGGAAAAAGCATAGCAGAAAACAAAATCCAGTATGGCACAAAGAAATTGTTCACAGACAGTAAAACAGAATAGAGAGCTAGGAGGTCAAAAGTGGTTCAGGGCTACATAAAAAGTCTGAAAAGACAATTAGGAGTTAAGTCTGACAGAGAAAGAGAGAGAAGCTGGTAAAGAAATGGAAGAAGGCAAGTAAAAAAGGGAATGGAAAGAACAATAGGCTACATAGCGAGGAAAGATAAGCTGAAAACTCATCATCACTGTAAGATGTCTGGCTGAGACTATCTCCACATTTCCAGTTGTACTGGATGAAAGACGGAAGGGTTGTGGCATAAAGGTGTGAATAAAACACTGAGGAAGCAGTTTTATTTTTTCCAGTCAGAATACTCTATCATAACTCTCTCCCTCTCTGTTACCCTCTGAACTTCTTATAGGTCACAGGCATCTCGTACATTGCACATTTTTTGTACTGAAAATGTCTAAAGGTTCTTCAAGAGCTCACCAGACCTGTTTCCTTTCACTGATGAGCAGTGGATTGCCAGAGCAAGAAAATGAGACAACTTTGAAACAAATAGGACTCAAACACCTAGACGTTAACTTGGTGCTTTTGAGAACAGATGAGAAAAGGCTAAACCACCCCCATTCGGTACCACTTGTTAAATCTAACTTAAATTTCACCTTAATCAGGTTTAAAAAGATGACTAGAATGTTAACTGAATGACCTTCCTAAAGAATTATCTCTTTGCTGTCTCTCCTCATTAAGGTGGTTCCCATCACTGCTTAGATCTTTCCGATATGTCACCCAGTCACTTTGTTAGGCATAGCTACTCACAGTGAGTGGCACACTAGTCACAGTTAATGGCACTGTGAAAGCAGTACAAGCCCTAAAACCAGGGCACAATAGAGATCAGATAGCATGAAATAAGGCTTATTACTTTCTTTGCCTACTGGTATTAAGTAGAATTGGTGTCAGCCAACTGTAAGCACTTATCGTGGAACACTTGAGTTTCTCAAAGGGGATTTTTACTGCTAAATCCTTTAACAGTTATGAAATATTACAGTCAGAAGTAATCCAATGCTAATATACAATTCTATTTTTTACTTTGATGTAACCCATGTAAATTAAATTCAAATAAGGCCAGTTCAGCTGTGGGTAGCCAATTTATGCTTTTAATTCTATATTAAGTTTCCTTATTGCAACAACACTCTGGATCAAGCTGGTATATCTATATCTTACTACAAAAATATCTGCATGGGCGGGAATTTAAAAATGAGAGTTTAATGAAAGATATTTTTTTTTCCTCTCTTTTATCAAACAACACATTTTTAATTTACTCCATAGCGTATTTCATTCTCAGAGAGCAGAGATGCCCTGAAGAAACTGTGATATATTTTTTGAGAAACAGTATTGCCATTCACTGTCCATCTCATTTGATTGTATTTAGCTCTGCATTGCAGAGTCACTCAGAAGTCCACTTGCTTTGTTGATTGAGGCAGTTAATGCACTGTGTTGATGTTCCTTTGTGAGTGAAGCTCTGCAAGCAATTAGGGAAGGAGAAAGGGAGAAAGTCAGCTCTTGTAGAGCACACTTATGAAGTAATTTTAGAGCATCTTCCCTCATTATGTAGGACCTCAGCCATGTGATCATAAATGCATATATATATATACACACATATGTACTTAGGATATATATTTGCTTGTGTATGTGTATATACATGCATGTCAGGAAACACTGGGCTGTAGTAAGTACTTCCTGGAAGTAGATTCCTGGATGTGATCTAAGTGGCCATCCCAAACCCTCTCCACATTCTGGATGTAGTTTATGACAAAATTTCCTGTTCTCAATCACCCAGTCCTCCAGGAGTTTCCCTGCAAGTTACACAGTATTGCACAGTTGTTTCTACCACAGTACCCACAGACCCCATCTTTGTGTCACACTCCACAAGTCACCTCTTGTGATTTCCAGAGTAGCTTCCTCATTACCGTGCTTCCTCAATGAAATAGTGTGTATGCAGAAGACTATCACCTGAGGATCAAAGGGCATCAGAGTCCTGACTCTAAACTGTTCCAACCCTGCCTCTTTGTGTGGTTTTACACACCCTAGCAGCTCCAGAGGTAGTGGAAAATGCTGGCTTTACATGAATGCAGGAGCAATGCTAGTAACTCTACAAGCCACAGGAGAGCAGATTGTCCTTGGTGAGATGTAATGTATATGCCAAGTCTGTGAGGTCACTGTCAGAAAAGCCCCTAGTAAGCACTTCATGGGACACTTCTCAGGTGAGAACATGCATACATAGGCCCTGCCAACACCTGGGGTCTCCACTGTCATCCCATTCCCCCCCCCTCCCCCCATTTCAGAAAGACATCAAGAAGTGCAGGAAACAAGCTCCCGTGCCTTCATATTAATATCCATGTTGGTTGGATAGCCAGTGGAAATGTATATACATACACATACTAGATCTCAGGAGGGGGATCTTTCTTGTATGTTCAAGCTGAAGAGCAGTTCAAACTTTCTCAAACAATTTTGAAAGACTGAAGCTTCCCAGATGTAGAAACCATAAAATGCTAGTAAGGCAATTCTTTAAATAAAGTCTCATGGCCTGACCAGCTCATTAACTGAGCTACTGTGGCTGACCTTGAGTGATAGTCTTGGACAGTTCTAAGATGAAACTTATTAATTTAACCATTTCTCTTGAAGGTTAAGGCCATAGTCAGATGAAATTTGGATTTTACATCCAGCACGTAAGATTGAATCAAAACTACCACAGTACCATGTTATCAGCTGGTGATCTAACTTAGCCAGATCAAATATATTAAACGTGGAAGTCTGAAGATATCTTAATTTTTGGCTCCTGTTAGGAAAGGGCACAGGGCCCCTGGTAGAGACAGACCACCCAGCATGGTCACTCCATAGACAAGTCCATATGGTGGTCAGAAATGGGAGAGCTGGAACCAGCACTGATGGTGACCAAATGTAGATCCCTCCACAACATCAGGGCAGTATGGCAGATTCATCAGCACACTCATGCACAAGTGAGTACACCATGCTGCAGCTGAAGCTAACTAGAGAGGTGTGTGAGCTCTATAGTTGAGGGCATGTGATTCTCCTGCGCCAGATGGGTACAACCATAATAACCAGTCTTAACAACTGTCTAATCACAGAGCCTAACAATACATTTTTTCTTTCCAGTGGGGTAAGCTAAGAAGATATGAAAATACAGGGTTTATTGGTTTGAATTCACAGTTCAGAATTACCTTACTGGTTCTCCTGTGACAAAAAGGCAAATTCCTGTTTGAAAGAAGGCCTGTAATGGCCAGTTTTGAATGTAATGAAAATCATAAACATCACAAAGTTATTTCCTTTATGTGACCTTGATTATTTTTCAAGACTGGAGAAGCAAACTGTTCCTTTTGGGCATTTTGTCTTATTGATTACAAAGGACCCAGATAAGTGAGGCTTTGCTCTGAATGCCACTTTTTATAACAGGCATCACATGCCACGCTTCTATGCACACAGAAATTAAATCTCATGGTGATTATTGAAGCTTTCCAAACTGAGCTGAGTAAACAATCCTGGCTTCAGTGCGAAACCCCATCAAATCAAGTAGCCGTTGCTATGATCACTGGGCATTTCCTCTGATCAGAGAACAGTCACCCTGCATGTTGGAGGCACCCAGCAGCTCAGATGGCCATTGTATCACAATTTTCATGTTGTTCTAAGGCACTGAAGGCTGAGCCAGACTGAAAGGAAAATGTTGATGTACTTTGTACTCAACATGTGCAGTTACAACTCCCAAAGATTCACTGTGTCCTCTGTGAAGAGGAGGACTGGTAACAATGGTTCAGTGGCTTAGACTTTTGAGGGACATGTGGCTCCATGGGGAGGTTTTTCTGCCTTTACTAGTGGAATCTGTAGTTCGGAAAGGTTCTGGGGTAAGAATCACACACACGTGGTAATTGGTCTCTCCATCTAGGAACAGTGTTGCCTCTGTGAGTAACCCAAGCAGAAAACAACTACATTTGTTGATCAAATTTACTGATCACAAAGTACTGTCCCACACAAGTAAGAGTGGAAACACTTGGGTCTACACAGTTAGACCATTGGTGCTGCAAATATTCTGGCCCCATGTTAAGTATGTACCTTCTAACTAACTTGGATTTCCATTTTGAAAACCTTTTCACGGTTCATGAGACAGCCTGAGAGAATGGCTTGCTTTGTGTGCTCCTGAAACCACTGCTGAGTCTACTTTTAGATACTACCATGTCACTAAACTGTTGATCTTTTCTTTTGACATCTCCTCCTGCCACAGCCTTGTGTTCAACCTGTAGCTCTGTTCCCTCCCAGGCTTTGTAGAGTAATCAGAGGTATTATTATATTCCTGTGAGTCTTTCCAATGCAGAGCTGAATGTTTCCAAGCATTTGTCTATAGGGACATCCCACTGTGAGGCACAATTGTATTCAGTGAGCTGAGTGAAAAGTTTCATATAGAAAATGGAATTGACAGGGTAGGACATTACTGACAGCTTTGAAGTTGCAAATGAAATCTTTCTATCTTAAATGCTCTCTCTCTGCCCCCTCTCCCATCCCTCACCACTGTGGTTTAAACATTAGCAGAAGCAAGTCTTCTGCATTTATTGTAAAAAGGCAGTAAGACTCAGTGTAACCCTTAGGTTCATACCTAACACCCCCTAAATCCCTGGAAATCTTTTCATTGCCTTGAATGAGATTTGGGTTAGGTCAGTAATGAGTAGAATTAACAATTATGAGTTGTTTCATGGTGCTGCTTTGTTCCTTCTCTGACAACATATGATTTACACATGGGAAAAATCACATGGTTTGAAAGCCCTGTGTAATAGAAAACATCCATTCAATATTTTATCTAGCTGTTGTGCATGCAAATTAAAAACATATGAGCGTCAGATCTGAGAGAATCTGCTTCTGAGTGACCTAAAAATCCAACAGTGACCTCAGCAAAACAAAAGAAGAACCATAATGTAAAGATTTATAGGCCTGTATTTAAGTTACTGCACACCTCCTTCAGAAGACCATATATGACTACAGAAGTTTTATTTTCTGTCTGAAAGACAGCCAAAGATTGAGACAGGCATAGCTACATGATACTTTAATAAGGAAACTGGGTTCCTCCCCAGTCCTAAGCCAGACCAGACTCTATAAAGAGCAATTCTGATTCACGTGCTTGGCACGTAAGGAAATCATCTCATTAGACGTTGTTGCATATGGAGGGACCAAAACAAGGACAGGTTTTGAAAACCCTTGTAAAACTTTTATCTGATATACTATCTATTATTGCAAGCAAGGTCAGTGGTAACTGATTGGATTAGTTTAATGTGAACAACCAGATCGTGTGACAACTTAGTAAGCTCTTTGAAGCTGAAATGCTCAGAAAACTATTCCCAAGATGAGTTCTGGACTTCATTTCATCTAGACATTTATTAACTTATTAATTAGCCAGACTAAAAAGTGTGCTGCAGATGGATGTTGGGCTACAGACAGAGCTGTCACACAAGCAAATCAAAAGGAAGCTTTGGCTCTTGATAAAGAGCTAAAATGGAGGAATGACTGATTTCCCTCATGAAATACGTCTTTATTGATAGGACACAGTAATAACGCATAGAGATAGATATTTCAATCACATATGATTATGTCTCACTTGTCAATTCTATGCCAAAAATAAAGAGTGAAGGAAGAAACACAGCTGCAAAAGTGCTTAGATATAGAAATAAAAAAATGGTTAATTTTTTTTTTTTTTACAAAGATATCATCTGCAATTTCTCCAAGAATCAACTGGAAGTACCTTTTCAGATATGAGACAGATAAGAACATATGATTTCAATGACTGTTTTTATCAGTTGTCTTATAGAACAACTCACTTCTCCATTAGCATTATTTTTCTAATATCTGTTAAAGATTGCTAGAGTAGTGCTCATTATGTCAAGTTTACATAACTGCCTTTTTTATTTCTAAATTCCAGATTGATGTTGCATGCACATGAACTGCAGCGCTAACAGGGTAGCTCAAGAAGTCATTCCATGAACAGTACCTGCCTTTTGTGTACTACTTCCAGATTTTTAAAGAAATGAGCTGAAAAACAAGCCGAAACAAATCTGTATCACACTGGGAAAATAATATAATGTTTTTCTCTGGCACTATTTGATACTCCAGAATCTTCATGTTGCAAAAGGCTTATTTTCAGAAGTGGCCTCCCATTTAACACAAATGGGTAGGAACAGTGTAAACTTAAAATGCTTAGCCTCTATTTTTTGATTTAAATGCTTAAAGACCAGTGTTTGAAAATTTGTGTGCCATTTTCTAATATTTGTGGTTGAAAAGGTTATTTTTAAATGCAAATCAATGCAACCTCTGATAGTGCCTGGTTTGAGTTTATAAGCAGGTAAGACAAGCACTTTGTAAGGTCTGAATTGCTTTGCTTCACTTCAGGAGGTTGTTCACTCTGAAATCTAATGAAGATAATTCAATATCAACACTATAAAACCCAACAAAGGATGGCGAAAATGTCTTTCTGAAGGAAAGAAAATCTTGAATATATAAAACAGGCTGCTAGGAGTAGCTTCTTATTGAATGGTCCTCAAGGTGTTGTGGCACTGCACTACATGGTGGAGTACTAGAAACCTGGTCTGTAGGGTACTGTGTAGTCATTGCTGTTTGTCAAATTAAAATTCCTGAGAGGTATTTCCAAGTTCAAAGCCTTTTCTAAGCACCTGGTTTGGTGAAAGGATACCAGTTCATTGGGGGGAAGTTTTAAGCTTGCAATATGTTGGAAATGGCAATTCTACCATTATTTTTACAAAGATATCATCTGCAATTTCTCCAAGAATCAACTGGAAGTACCTTTTCAGATATGAGAGAGACAGATAAGAACATGTGCATATGTTCTTTTATATATATATAATGTATACATATATAAGAAAAAGGCACCAACCATCTGCAGATCATGTTATACTTCCAGCTATTTGCGCTTGCCTCCTCCAGCTTTCTGGCTTGCCAATTCACTTCAGTATATCCCAGCTAAGATCCCCAGGTTCTCCTGTTTATTCCCCATGCTTCCTGCACATGTTCAGCAGACTGACTCACTATTTTTCTTCCTTCTTTAACCTTTTTCTAATTAACAACATCTAGGTCACACTTTTCCCTGAATATAACAATATCAGCCTCATTTATAGCTTTCCTCACTAAGGAGTCTGTAGTGGAAGGAACTGATTCCCATTTTTCTTAGGCACTCTTCATCTTTACACCACCACCCTTTAGTCAAGAAAATAAAGGTCCTACTGGCAGCACCTTTCCAAGGGTCTATGTATTTAAATCTAGGATGCATCTGTCCCCTACTCATGCCTGTAGGCTGGACTGGATGAGTTGTAGGGAGCACCACCAAGTCCTCAGCTCCAGTTCTTCACTGTACAGCTAGCTTCTCTAATCTGTTCAAGGTTGACATCCAGCATGTGCCCACCTGGTTAAAGAGCCATCCTAGCCTTTCTGTAGCACCTCAAAAGCTTGTAAGAAGTTATCACATTGCTTCAGAGGCAGCACATTTCATCATGGTTTCAGGCTCAGGTCTGCAGACAGAAGTAGCAGAAGGACCTCCTTCCCTTCAGGATGAACCAAGGTCTGTAGGGGGAGAACCTGGCTTACTGAGGAGGCTCTGTTCATTTAAAGCACAGAAATACTTTTCTAGTTAGCAATAAAGTGAAAGTGATTAACCCAGTCTTTATCTCTGGTCTGACTACTTAACTTCAGAAGATATAGTCTGGAACAAGGATCTAAATTTGTTCTTTGAGGAGAAGTTGTTGAGGATGAAGGGATGGAGTGTACCTGCAGCAAGTTTGCTGGTGATACAAAACTGGGAGGGTTGTCTGACACACCAGAAGGCTGTGCTGCCATTCAGTGAGACCTGGACAAGCTGAAGAGCTGGGCAAAGGGGAACCTCATGAAATTCAACAAGGACAAGTGTAGGGTCCTGCACTGGGGAGGAATAGCCCCATGAACTAGTACAGTTTAGGGGTTGACCTGCTTGAAAGGAGCTCCACAGAAAAGGACTTTGGAGTCCTGGTGGACAATAAGTTATCTATGGAACAGAAATGGGCCCTTGTGGACAAGAAGGCAAATGGTATCCTGGGGTGCATTAAGAAGAGTGACCAAGAGGTTGAGGGAATTTCTCCTGCTGATCTATTTTGCCCTAGTGAGGCCATATCTGGAGTACTGTGTCCAGTTCCGGGCTCCCCAGATGAAGACAGACAGAAAACTACTCGAGAGAGTCCAATGGAAGGGATACAAAGATAATGACAGAACCGGAGCATCTCTCTTATAAGTGAAGGCTGAGAGACCTGGGTTTGTTTAGTCTGGCAAAGAGAAGGCTGAGAAGGGATCTTATTAATGTTTATAAATACTTGAAGGGTGGGTGTCAAGAGGATGGGGCCAGCAGGTACAAACTGGAACACAGGAAGTTCCACCTCAATGTGAGGAAAAAATTCTTTACTGTGAGGGTGACAGAGCCTGGAACAGGCTGCCCATAGAGGCTGTGGAGTCTCCTTCACTGGAGACTTTCAAAACTCTCTGTGATGTGTTCCTGTGTAACCTGCCCTATGTGACCCTGATTTAGCAGGGGGGTTGGACTCAATGATCTCTAGAGGTCTCTTCCAATCCCTACCATTCTGTGATTCTGTATCTTGTTATCTTTCTTACAAGGAAACTTGAGGGATAAAAATCTCATTCCTTTTAGTCTGAGATCCTACAACACTTCTGCCTAAGTGATCTGCTCACTAGCTGTGTAAAGCTCTTCAAGGATACCACGTGTCCTACAAGCCTACAATCTCCTGAAAACTAAGACTGAAATTAGCATTCTGTTCCTAAATTACAGCCTGTAAAATGTAAAATAAATTATCCAACATGCAAGCACATAGTTCCAGCTGTGCTTCTCTATAGAAAGCAGCTGTCCTGATGAATGTACTCACTGTAAATATTTAAATTAAAACCAGCAAAAATTTTCTTCAAAATATGAGCAAACAGTATCACCTTATCTCTGCAAGACACCTTGGATGTCATCAGTAAGTTTTACATCACACCAATTAATAAAATAAGTAGATGAAATGTCATGGGTATTCTTTTTTTTCTATTCTCTATAATGTAACGTGGAGTGTATTGTATGTACCTTCAGTACTGACTGAGCAACTGGGGAGATGCTCCCAGTAAGCAGATTTCTGAAAAGGGTAAAAATATTTATGTTGGGGAGAGAAAAACAAAATGAAAACAATTCTTGGTTCTTTTGAGTCATATTCAACTCTGCCAGTTTACCAATAATTTCCTAAGCCAGAATAAAAAACACACTAGAAGTAAACAGAAATAGAATTATTTGACAGTAAATTTGCAATAAGTAAAATAAAACCAGGTTGTTTACATTGTGAATGACTAATTAATAATTTCATGTTCAGAACTCAGAGGGAGGCGCATTACCTGAAAACCTGCTGAGGCAATCAAGTCATAGAGAGAGGTGTACCCAACTGGCTTCATAAACCTGTGAGGCATGATATGATGGAGGGATCAGAACACTCAAGTAAACATCCCAGGAAATGTGTCTGCAGTGGGTAAGATGCTTTCACCAGCATCAGGTCATTTTAGTTTTGAGAGCATTTTCCTTCCCTTTGCTCTTTAAAGATGAAAAATATTTAACAAGGTGAGTACCAATGGATCCAAAGGCAGCAGGGAAAAAGATCTGCTGAAGGATATTAAATTATCGCTGGGTGACAGTGGTGTAGAGGAGGAAGATCCTGAATAGAATCAGTTCAGAGTTTGAAATGTAACACAGCTCTCTTCCTCAACCCCATATGTTAGCATCTCACCTTCTACCAGAAGTAGGACACAAAATCCTATTTACAATGTGTACCTTTTTAGTGTTTGCCTGCCCCAAACCAGATCTCACTCCAGAAAGTTAAACTTAATTACTTGTCTCCTCTTCCCAGAGGGTTATTCTGATTAATTATCTGTGTTGTTTTCACACAAAGAAAGAAGAGAAACAACAGTCACTGTGTCTTTGGGGTAGCAAGTGGTGTTCCTCAGGGCTCAGTATTGGGGCCAATTCTGTTTAATAGCTTCATCAATGACCTGGATGAAGGGATTGAGGGTACCCTCAGTAAGTTTGAAGACAAAACCAACTTGACCAGAAGTGTTACCTGCTTGAGGGTAGAGAGGCTCTATGGAGGGATCTGGACAGGCAGGATTGATGGGCCAAGGCAAATTGTATGAGGTTCAACAAATCCAAGTGCTGTGTCCTGCACTTGGGTCAACCCCATGCAATGCTTGGGGAAGGGTGGCAGAAAAGGACCAGAGGGTATAGGTGTCAGCTAGTTGAATATGAGCCAGCAGTGTGCCCAAGTGGCCAAGAAGGCCAACATCATCCTGGCTTGTGTCAGAAATAGTGTGGCCAGCAGGACTAGGAAGTGATTGCCCCCCTGCACTCGGCACTAGTGAGGCCGCACCTCAAATGCTGTGTTCAGCTTTGGTCCCTTCACTACAAGAAGGGCATTGAGGTGCTGGAGCACATCCAAAGAAGTGCAACAAAGCTGGTGAAGGATCTAGAGCACAAGTCTTACAAGGAGAGGCTGAGGGAACAGGATTTCTTTAGCCTGGAGAAAAGGAGGCTGAGAGGAGTCCTCATCACTCTCTACAGCTACCTGAAAGGAGGTTGTAGTGAGGTGTGGAGTTGGTCTCTTCTCCCAGGTAACTAGCAAGAGGATCAGAGGAAATGGGCTTAAGTTGCACCAGGGCAGCTTTAGCTTGGATATTAGGAAAAAATTCTATACTGAATGAGTGGTGAGGCATTGGAGCAGACTACCCAGGGAGGTGCAAGAGACGAGGGTTATCAGGAGTAGTCAGCATGGATTTACTAGGGGGTAATCATGTTTGACTAATCTGATAGCCTTCTATGAGGCTGTCTCTGCCTGAAATCACTAAATTTACAATTAAGCTTTAATTAGTTTTTGTGTTAGTAGTTTGTACGGTCACTAACAAATTTGAGCCCTTGTCCCTGACTATTACTTCTTACTGCCATATAATTCTCACCTTCTGTGTAAGAGCAAGACAGAAATAACAAAAAAAGTGTTGATACTCTTCAGTGGTGGAGAAGACATACCTATTTATGACACACAGCTTCTCATGATCAGCATAGCCAGAGCAAAATGAGCTGCAAGACGTGAAAGCAAAGCTGATGCTATAGGTTTAAACACTGATTAGGGATTTAGTTAAAGGTCTATGGAAAACATATAAAATCCTTCTCCATTTTGGATTGATTTGAATGCAAACATCTTGAAACAAATTTGTTCCATTTTTAAAGTATTAGATTTTTAATTATTGATATTTTGCAGTCCTCTCAGTTAATTCTAACAAATGAATTGTTGTGCTCTGTTAGTCCAGAAGATAAACGTACCATAGGCTTTTGTCTACTGAGCTTTTAATTAAAAGAAAGTGAATTAAGGATTGAAAATCATCAGCTGTGACTTTTGTTTTTAAATAGCTTTACTGCTTTCAGTATAAAAAATTAGCAAAGGGAACTGTATGTTATGATGAGCCATGAATTTTCCATTGTGGTACTTACTTTTTTCTAGATGTCTCCTTGAGGATTATATCTTATTTTTATGTCTGGATAACACCTATAACAAATAAGAATCAATTATTATTAAATAATTAAAGAATTAAATTAAAATATTCCTATTATTCTGCTATTAAATTAGAATCCATGTAACTTACAACTTTTCATACAAGAACCCTTCACTCATTCTTCCTCATGTCATCCATTTGCTCAGGACTTGCTGCTGGTGTTAGTGAACAAATAAACACACTGCCTATAAGATTAAAAACCACTTTCCCTCTTCCCTTTTTTGGTTAATATAAACTGAATGCAAAATATTCATAATATCCTTTGATCTCACTTCCTTACTTTCTTGATTAATATTTTCAGGCTTTTCGTTCTTTTGAGGTCCTATTTAACATGGGGTGCATCACATCGAACAATGCTCATTTACATGGTAGCAAACTTTTTCAGATTTAGTTCAAATTCTTTGAAGCACTGCCTAGTTGTTTTTTCCGTATTGGAGTTTATTCACACAGAAAACTGGACGGCAGAGAATGTCAGCTGGACAAAATGATTATCTAGTTAAGCTCTCTGCCTTCAGCCTGAATCAGCTACTTCCATGTCATCATTCCCACAGGGTTATTCAACCATCAATCTTAAAAGCTTTCACTAAAGAGTCCTCCATCACATTCCTAGGATATTCATCTCATTACTTAAATAGCGTCTCAAATACTTTACTGAATTACTGACATAGTTGCTTTTCTTAAGACTAAATGGTTTTGCCTTTCAAATGACAACTTTAATCATTAATTATATTTGGATTATGTTTTGTTAACAGATTATCTACCATCAGAAAAGCAAGGGAAATATTCTGCCAGACAACAATGTCAGTAAATTAAATCCTTAAGTAGTTGAGACCTAAATGTGGTTAGGAAGTGGCATGATCTGGCAAGGCATATATAAATGAAAAAAAAAAAATTAGAATCTCATTCAGAAAGTGATTAGGCAAGCACTGATTCACCTGAAAGTAAAATAATAAAAGTGAATATCTTCCCTCTGCCACTATAAATCAACCAAATTAAATTCCCTTAGAGGGACACAGAGGTAAAGGATATGCGAAGATTTTGTATTTTCTATAAAGTATGATTACTTGTTAAATTATTTTGCACAATGTAACACTGATAATTTATGTTGACAACAAATCATTATAATGTTTGTAGCAGATCATAATTAGGAAAATTAATTTTCTATTGCAAATAGAATTTTCTACTGAATTATGACAAAAGAAGAATTGCTGCAATGTAATGAGATGCTTGAATGTCTGAATGATAACTGGGCATATGATTGTCCTTTAAATGACTCAGTTTAAGCTATAGTATTTCATATTTGTATTCAATATTATACCTTACATATTAAAGATTCACAATTTATTGAGAATTTCCCAGTTTATCTTTCCAGCTTCCTCATTTTCCACATTCATTTTCTATCTTCTTGCACTAAGTCTTTAATATCTAGCTTAACCTTTAGTAGAAAGAAAAATACTAACGTGAAAAGGCATAGCCAAGTCTGTCCAGTTAAGATTACTCAAATTATATTAGTCTGAAACACCCCTTTAGCCGGATCTTTCAAAAAGTCCTAATTATAGGAACACAGACCTGCACTCATTTATTCATATGAATCAGTGTTACTGATGAGCCTGGTCATATGGAATCTGTAAATTCACAGAGCTGTAGGCATGTCCTCAAACAACTTCTGAATCATGGTAAAAAGGCATTGCAATGCAGTGGTAAAAAAAGCTGCAAATCTTCAAAAGGCTAATAATGTCCCTAAACAAAGGTGATGTTGTTACAAAATGGATATTGTCAGCAAAGAAAGAAAGAAAAAATGAAAGCAACTTTTAACTAAAACTTTCTTTTCTGGACTCAGTTGATTACAGAGATACTTGTGGGACTCACTGGCTTAAGGAAGAAAAAATGAAAGTATTAACCAAATTTCAGGAGGTAAAGTGAGTCACTAAGAAGCCTCATGATCACTATTTGGAGGAAGATGTTTGGGAGAAAAGAGGGACAAAAGGGTAAGAGTTCTGGCTTCACGTATGAGCCATGATCATGTGAAAACATGCTATGACACTGCAAAAAAGTCCTATTTCCAGAAGCATAAAAGAGGATGAATTCCTGAGAATCAGAAGTGAAAGGCCCATGTGAGAGTTTCACATGTTCACAGTTTCTGCATCAATAGTTATTGATTCATTACCAGTTATTCCTTCCTCTGCTTTTGCTCACTGAAAATTTGGAAACTTTTAAGAAAGAGAAGCTGGAGGCAATTTTTCCCCATGAGTGTATTTTTTCCTCAGAACAGAAGTCATGCAGTAATTCAGAACATTTCTTCCCTCATTTGAATGGTCTTTTTCTCACTGGTCTTACTTTCTGCCCAGAAGCTACAAATAGCAGAAACCACTTTATCGTCTAGAAGATATATTTTTTGTGAGACTGACCCTTGAAGTCAGGACTGTCTTTCTGAATAGACTGGCTGTTGTCAGCAGACCTGTTGTGTGGGTAATGCATCTTTATGAGATCAAGTCTTTGCCAGGACAGAATTTTTCTCTGGATTCTGGTGAATGACAACTTCTCTCACCCAGAGTAAAGTAAGAACTTCCCATCTGCCACTATAGGAAAAGCAGAGAAACAGGTTATAGTTTCCATTCTCAGCATACGGGATCATTTTTGAATAAAAGCTATACTTAGGCCAAAAAATACTAGAACATTATTATTACAGAAAAATTGAAAAAAGGTCAAATCCAAAAGTCAAGTCTTCTAGTTAGGAATTATTTTAGCTTCTACAGTCACAAGGATCAGAGCAGAATTTATACCATGCAATAAGTTCAGATACAGTGATAATACAGAGAGATATATTAACATTATTGATACAGCCTGTAACAGCCAACTAGTTGCTTATTGTCCTCATTCTGTGATAATTTCAGTGAGGAATTGCGGTTTTGTGTGTGACATTACATGCTTTTCCTCCCATAAGGCTTCTAAGTGCTTCTGTATCAGTTGCATATGTGGGCGATAACTCACACAACATTAAAGAACATTTTGATTGGAGTATGGAAATTATTCTGTCACAGAGCAATCATATTTTAGGAAAAATACAGAAAAACTTTTACTCTGGAGGTTTATGGACAATTTTGGGTAAGCAAAATGTAATTAGTTGTGATGGATCCTGTGTAGGGCATAGCAACTGGCAGTCCCCTGCTCTCAATATATATTGTAGGATCTTTTATGGTTATGCTTAAACAGTTAAAATTAGATGAGAAATCTTTCATCCCATATGCACAAACATAAGTACATTTGAGAAAGATTTTTGGTCTACCAGTGAAAGGGATAGAAAGAACAGAGCCTGGAAGTAGAAGAAAACATGAAACCATGTTGAGGTAATGCACATTTTATTTGCTTATTTATACTGGGGTCAAATAACCAGTCTAAACAACATCCAAGGGTATTAGACTGGAATCTGCCCTTCCAGTAGCAGCTCTTGAAGCAACAGGGCCCACAGCCCTCTCAGCTTGTAGTTATTGCTGGAGACAAAACCAGGGACAACCACCTGCATTGTAACACTTCTAAGAACCATGTAATTGCATATCATATTATCACTCTTTAATAAACAACATTTTTTCCTCAATTTCTGGTATATCAAAGGCATGAGGAGATCTGCTTGATGACATAATTGCTTGACAAGCCAAGCCCAATGAATTTAAATAGTTGTGCTTTGGTGAAGACTGTGATAAGAAAATGTGTTTATCAGCAGCATCACTCCTGTGCAACTCTGTATCTCACAGAAATCCCAGGTCACATTAATTCAATATTGACACTAATTCATCTATAGTTAATGGGTAATATTTACTGCCATGCACAGAATTAAGCAATTGTATAGTAATCTCAAATTTGGCTCACTGTAACTCGTAAAGGCTGACCTGTCAAAGTAGACAGTGTGCAGACACAAACTAAAGCATCATACCAGAAGTATCACAATAAAACTTTAAAAAAGCATTATCAAAATTGGAGAGTTTCTTACATATAAATTCATTTGTTATTTTGTTTGGGTTTTTTTTTTTTCAAATGGGCCTGCAATTTCTTGCCAAATATATCACTGTCTAAAACCAAACTTTCTAGTAACAATCCCAGTCATAAAGAAACCACTCTGGAAGGCAACAGAGACATGGCAGAGATCCCATAGGAGTTTTTTCAAGGAAGCTGAATTTTCCTTATTTTAGAGGAAGGTATGGTCTCAAGGAGTCCAACTGCAAATCTGTGTAATGTTGAATAGCCCATAGGTCAATGTTTTAAGGAATAAACAGAGTTAACTTTCTGTTGAAGAGCTTGCCAGATGGCAGAATTTAAATGCTTGTGTGCAAATGCAAATGCATATGTTTATGTCACAATCCAATTCTACCATAGCTTTACAGATCATTTCAGCACAAATTAGTTATAATAAAGAGATTTTGACCTGGATAGTCATCTGGCAAATGCCAGAAAATTCAATGACAAAATTCATTATGTAAATTAAATAAAGTTTTAAAAGTGAGTGGATATGATAGAATAATTCTAAATATTAATTTATTTTTATGCAGTAGGTTTTCAAATGAATTCTGTTATAGTATTTTATTAGTCTGAAGTACATAGTGTAAAGGAAGTATATACAAAGAGAGAAAATGTACATGCATTTGTTCAGCATATCCTTTCATATCTACAGAATTTACTATTCATATTGTCCTATTCCTTTACTGTGCTAGGTGAGTTCCAAACACAGAGTTGGACTGTGAAGAACAAAGGCACCAAGATATTACAAGGAAAAGTCTGTGAAAGGAAGCAAAGGGATATAGTATATAATATAATGTAAGAACTGGAACACAACTGATTATTCATCCTATTCACCTTTATACCATACTTCATTACTAGACATCCCTGTCAACATTGGTATCTTCCCAGCATGTGTTCAGACCTAAAGGATGGGCAGTCAGACTGAGGATGCCATCCCAAGGACCTAGAAAATGCATACATGTGGGGTGATTTCTAAAGCACTGTAAAAGCAGCTAAGGAAAGATCTGAAAAATAAAACCTGAGTATTCAGAGAACATTTTATTTTGGAGGTTGTTAGTCCCTCCAACTCTTTATCATGTACCTTTTAAACTCTGCCTTATTCTATCATTTTAGTGAAACAAGTTTATTATATTTCATCGAAGAGGGCCTACACTCATCTTTTCTCACCCTTTTTATATGTGCTGAACTGTAGCTAATTGCCTCATTCTCAGTCCTATTGAATGACGATAAGAAGAGAATATCAAACCCCGTCACCTTCAAATAGCAGAGATTTAAACCTAACGCCTGGTTTTACAGGTGAGGTTTCTATTAATTACACAGTGTGATGTATGTTGCCATATCCTTATTGTTGGATAAATTCAATGGACCTGAAAGTCAATGTAGCTATTTCACAGTACACCTGGATAATGGCATAAAATTACACAGAAATACATCATGTAGCAGATAGAAAGCATGGAAAAAAAGTAGAATGAAGAGGCAGGAGAAGTCCACTGAATTTATTTTTAAAAACCTATTTTTCAAGGAATTTCTGATCTTTTTTTTTTTTTTTCCTAAATATAAGTCCCTCATCTCATCAGTAACCTTTTCATAATCCCTTATTACACTCCACTCCATTCCTGTAATGGCTGGTGGCCTTTCCTATGTTCAAAGGCCTTTCCCCAGCTGGAAACATTTTCTAAAACAGGAAAAATAATTTGTTTGATTTTTAGCTAACTAAATGCAGTTTGTTACCCTTAAGAAGAGAGGGAGGAGAAGGAAGGGGAAAGAAGAAAGGGAAAAAGAGACAAATTTTTAATTTTTACCCATACTGAAGTAATTTGATAATTCTAAAAAGACAGTATTTTTAACATGATCCCTCTGCTTCAAAAACACTGCAAGCAGTAGCTTGCCTTGGAGCATAAATGTTGGGCTAGAAGCCAATGAACCAGTTCAAAAAACAGAAGATCTGTCAATGCTGAAAGAAAAATCCCAGCCCTTTATTTAACTGATAAAACACCATTCCTTTTCTTTTCCACCACCTCTATGGAAACTCCATTTCTGTTCCACCATCTTCCAATTGAGCCTGCCTATTCTCAACCACTCAACTCCAATATAGTTGGTTTGTCTGTCTTTCTGTCCTTCCCTTAGCCTGTGATCTCAGCCACCTTTGTAGCTCCCATTATCAGCCCCAGCAGAATCTCCGCTGTGCTTTGACTGTCAGCACAATCAGAGCTTGTTCTCTCTGGGATGCACAATGTGCTCTGGGGAGTGGACCCCCCCCTTGCACAAGGAATTAGACTTCAACAACATCAAAGGGGTGCAGGAATAGCTGGCAGAAACGATGGGCCCCATGATGGGCATCTACAATAACTACTTGCCACCCAGTTGCTTTTCAAGGTTTGTGGAAAAGCAAGGAGGGATAATGAGAGTTTGCTGAAGAGTTAGATAAAAGAAGGAAGAGAACAGAATTTGTTGTTGCTGAAAGGAAGCATAAGGGCAGTGGGGAAACTAAGAATGTGTGTCAGTTTGAAAGGGAGAAGTTTGAAAATGCTCCAGATTACAGGGAGGTCTAAACAACAGTGTTTGTAGCAGATATGGTTACCATAAAGTGCTCTGATTAGACCCATTATTGTATTTAGGCACATCTCACTTGAGTTTAACTCAGGTATTTGTGTCTCTGCCTCTAAAACATGCTGTATTTTTCTGATTATAAATTCTCACTATGTTAAATAGAGTGAAGCCTCTCTGAGAGCAACACTAAGTTGTTAATGTTTGAAAGCCTATGCAGATTGTCTTAAAGGTAGGTCTACTAATCACTCTACCTGTTTCAGATCAGCTTACAGAACTGTCCTCACTCAGATCAAAGTCACTGTTCCCTCATTTGTAACAGATATTTGCATCACAATAATCTCCATTGTGCTAGGTTCTTCTCAGAACTGGTCTTGTATATTCTTCTGGTTTGTTTCTAAGACAGGGACTTTGTTTCCCCAACAGGGACTAAAAATTGGTTGAAGAAGGGAAGAAAATCAGGAGCAGGAGAGGCAGGCTTGGTGTTTGCTGATGACAATTGCTCATAGCCCCCACTTTTCAAGGATGTTCTAAACACAATGTAGGCGCAGGCAAGCCTGATGGGAAGACTTGAAAGCAAAGTCTGCAGACTTGCAGAACTTCCCAGATTGGGCTGGACAGCTTCTTGAGTCAACTGAAGCTGTACAGTATTTGTAGCACATACAGGGTGTACAAGTGCATATACAGATAGCAGATTTAGGCCAGTGCCTTACTGTCAGTGTAAAATAGGTACTGCATAAGCCTGGAGCTCTGATTTAAAATCGAGGATGGCTCATTTTGGGAGAACTCTGTTTTCCACTTCCAATACTTTCCCTGGATTTGTTTCAGGCACAATGTGGCCTCTTTAATAACAGCTCTTGAATCACAATAAAATTCTAATGCAGCATGTTAAGAACAGTAAAAATTAGTTTAGGACTATTTCTAGCACCTAAGTACTAGAAACTTTAGTTGGAGATAATTGCCACAGGTAGAGCAGACACCTTTCAAAAGGGGTAGAAATAGACCTGGTGGGGAACACTGATAGAACCAATCAAACTATTTGTGTGAGTTTTATGCAAGAAAATTGTAAACAGAACAGATTTGCACTTGTCCATGAATCAAATGAAGAAGTGAACAGAAAACTTCCCACAGCCCTCAAAGGAAGAAAACTAAATCCCTTTTAATGAAAACAAAACAAACAAACAAAAAAACCAACTGCCTTTTTAGGAAACTCAGGCACTGTGAGAGTGTCATTGTTTAGCTTCTGAAAAAGTGAACTTTATTTTATTTTCATTAAAGTCATAGAATCATAGAATTGTCAGGATTGGAAGGGACCTTAAAGATCATCTAGTTCCAACCCCCCTGACAATGGCAGGGACAACTCCCACTAGAGCAGGTTGCTCAGAGCCCCACCCAGACTGGTCTTAAAAATCTCCAAGGATGAGGCTTCCACCACCTCTCTGGGCAACCTGTTCCCGTGTCTCACCACCCTCATGGTGAAGAACTGTTTCCTAATGTCTAACCTGAATCGACCTCTCTCTAGTTTTAATTCATTCCCTCTAGTCCTATCACTGCCCGACAGCCTAAAAAGTCCCTCCCCAGCTTTCTTGTAGGCCCCCTTAAGATACTGGAAGGCCACAATAAGGTCTCCTCGGAGCCTTCTCTTCCCCAGACTGAACAACCCCAACTCTCTCAGTCTGTCCTCATAGGAGAGGTGCTCCAGCCCTCTGATCATCCTTGTGGCCCTTCTCTGGACACGTTCCAGCACATCCATGTCCTTCTTGTAATAGGGGCTCCAGAACTGGATGCAGTACTCCAGGTGGGGTCTCATGAGAGTGCAGTAGAGGGGGAAAATCACCTCCCTCGACCTGCTGGCCACGCTTCTCTTGATGCAGCCCAGTATATGATTTGCCTTCTGGGCTACAAGAGCACACTGATGGCTCATGTTAAGTTTCTCATCCAACAGTACCCCCAAGTCCTTTTCTTCAGGGCTGCTTTCGAGCCAGTCACTGCCCAGCCTACATTGGTGCTTGGGATTGCTCCAACCCAGATGGAGGACCTTGCATTTGGCCTTGTTGAACTTCATGAAATCAATCCAACCTACCCAGTAGTTAGGGAATATGCAGATGAAAGAGATTTCTGAAGGCATCTATGGGAAAGAAATAGGGAAGTTTATTTCCCTAACATGGAAAGAGGACAATATACAGGAAAGGAAGGAAAAAATAAACAAAACACTTGGCTTCATTAGTCACCTTTCTTTTAGGAAGGCAGAAACTCTTAACAAATAATTATGAATATCAATTTATCACAATCATTCTCTCCAAATTAGGTAATGCTTGGGAAGTTTTTGCTCATAAATGCCTCAAAATGCATCCAAACTCAGTTTTTGCAAGACTTATGTGGCAAAAAAAAAAAAAAAGAAAAAAAGAAAAAAAAGATTTACTGCATCTATTATAATTTGCATTGAAAACATAAAGAGCCTTGTAGAAGACATTTTAACACAAATTAGTCATGACAGACTCAGTGGTCACTTCCAGTGCAAAATTCATATAATGGCTATTTCAGGAACAGGTGAATTTTAGGACAAGATAGCCTGAGATGTGTCAGCATCTCCTCAACATCTAAGGAAGGAGGCCTCAAATAACTAAACTAGAGAATGAGTCTACATGACAGACACTTTATCCCGAACAAAAAAAAAATGCTATCCAGAGGGTTTATGGATGATGATACAGTTAGAAGTTACTGGTCTAGTGTCAAATCCATCCACTATGGGTTGGTGAATCTTGGATTTATGAGTCTACTAAGAAAAAACAGGAACATTCAGGTCAAACAGGAAGGCATCTAGTTCACCGCTGAGCAATTCAGTCCATCTATGCAACACTCTTTAGCTCCTGAATAGGCCACAGCAATGCCATCTACAGGCATTACCTAATATCCACATCATGGATGTGCTGTGCTAGATCCACACAGATGAGCAATTAGGTCAAAATATACTTTTCCTTAGCTTCTGCATAATAATACTTCAATTTTATGGTGGTAATGACCACTGAATTAGCAGTGCCCTTGTTTTCTTGGTAACGTATTCAAAAACTAGGAGAGAATGGCAAAAATATAAGGGGGGATATAGTTAAAGATTTCTAAAGACAGATCATTTTATGGTCCACATCACTGTTTTTCCTCAAACATCTCACATCCTTCATAGTCAGACCGGCCAAAAAATTCACAACAAGATACCAAGTGAGTGACCAGATTTTCAAAAGAAATGCACACACTGCATAGACAGCTTTTCAGGAGGTATGACCATTATCTGAGGAGGCAGAGGCATCCTTGTCAAAAACCATTGCAGGTGCTGTAGAACTTGAAACCTGACCAAAAGTAGTGAGGACCATGACTTTTACTTCACATGAAAGATTTTAGTGTCATTTTTGTGTCATTAAACAAGATGATGCACAGAATCAGAAGAAAAAACATCACCTCTTGAATCACTGACACCACAGAGATTGTCCTTGGAGGTCTTCCTATCCAGGCAGCGATCCCAAATAACCCTGCTCCTTTTATGCAACGTGGCATCCAGGGCTCAGGATGATAGACTGCAGGCCATATGCTAGATCTTTGTGTTTGCTAAAAATAGGACTATTTTCCCTATCCTGCTCAGGACAAGTCAGTATAAATGTGACCAGAAACTTGGCACAAAGCCATAACACTGAGATGAACAACAAAGGTCCTTCCTTCAGGCTTGTCAGACAGCCACCTAATCAAAATCCTCTAAGGACAAGAAGGGAGGTAGAACTGATAGTTAAGTTTATTTTCCCTCAGATGCTTCCTTCACTCTTTGATGCCTATTTCTTTTGTAGAGTAACATGCACACCTCAGCCACTGCTGATGCTGATGGAAGAGCCAATACTAATGCAAACACCTTTTTTTTCTCTCCATTGTCCTTCCCTTTTGTCTCATGGACACTGCCAGCATAAGACATCTAGCGTAAAAGATTTCGAAAGGTTGGAAAATGCTGGCACAGTAACTGTGTGTACAGCTACTTTCTCCTTCCTTTGCGCTAGCACCTATTTCATGTTTAATAATAGCATGGAGCTGAATCTGAAATTCACTTGGAAACTATTAAACAAACACCAATTATTTTTGAGGGACATAATCTCCCTTTTGCTGACACTTCCTAAAAGCCCCATCCTGCTGACATTCTTGGAGGCTCCTGCAGAAATGCTGCCAGGCTGAGCTGTCTTTCCTGAGTGGTGTTATTTCCAGTCCATCCATTACCTGTCCAATTTCCTACACGGCTGATGTCACTGTACTTTTGAGTGGGCTACAGAAACCCACAATGTTCATGCCCACTTTGTTGATGGATCACAGCTCTTAATGTTCCTGGCTCATACAAGTCCAGCTTCATCAGCTCACCCCTTCCATTAATATGAACTGGTGCTGAATGGAAAATAAACTGTCCCTCAAAATTTTCATGACCAAGGGAGTGACTTTTCTGGGTTTAAGATGCTTCTCTTTTCCTGTGGTTGTCAGATCCTTGGCCTGCTCCCCCTCCAGGTTTCCATGGCATGATTAGACAGCAGCTACACAAAGAGCTAATTGACATCCAGCAGAGAGGTGGGTATTAGCCTATTCTGAGGAGGAATGGGCAGCAACCCCAGACTAGATCAGTTTCTGGCAGAAGAAAAAATTTCTTCATCAGTGGCTGATCTTCTTTAGGATTCACCCCACACAACCACCACCACTTAGCTGCCCACTTGCCCTCGCCAGGATTCCTCATCACCTTGTCTGTGCCAAATGCCACATCAACAATTTGTATTGCCGTGATCTAACCAGGGCTGCAGCAAGGAGAAAGAAGAGTGAATTTTTTTCTTTCTTTCTTTTTTAACCTTTTCTATTTTTCCTCCAAAATCACTTACAAGTGATAAGTCAAAGTGAAAAACCCTCATGACTGCTGAAGAAATAGACCTTTGTTTTCCATCTTGAAAAAGGATCTAACCTAAAACCCCCCGCAGATACACAAGATTAATTTTCACTACTTTGTTTCATACTATTTATAAGCAGCTCTTGCTGAGTTTTAGATTTTATGGCTCAGCCTGCTGGCTGAAAATACTTTCTGTCCACTCCAGAAGCCTGATTGATTAGTGCTGCTAGCCAAATAGCAGTCTGTATCAGCAGGCCCAGGCATGCAGGCTGGAACATGGCTCACAACACTTGTTTTGAATTCCTGTATTTATACAGGGGCACACTGCAGAAAAGGCCACAGTGCATAAGCAGACACACCATGAAATCTTCAGCTTAGTTCCCTGAACCCATATTCTGTGGATACAGGATGAGCTCAGGCAAGGAGCACTGTGAGGGCAGAGGCATTGTCTAGAAGAAACCACAAAGATGATCTCCAGTAGGACAGTGGGAGAGTGACAGAATTTGGGCACACTTCATATACACAAAGCTTGCAGTGATCTTGCTTTAATACATGATGCTCACACATCAGGTTGTATGCTGGAAGAGGTGGGAGTCAAATGAGTTGTGCTCTGGGGTGTGAGACGACCATTTTTACTATGTCTGTGAGTATGTCAAAGTGTATGAATATCAGACCTGGATGAATATTTGCCCCAGTTCTGCACAGAATAACACTGTAAGCAGATATCCCAGATTAAAAGACAAGGCAGTTCAGTAGAAAATCTATATACTCTCTCTCTGTCTCTGCCCCCATCCTGGCTTGAACCTCAGAATTAATAAATTGAACAGGAGTTCCCAGCAGTACACTGGAAGTACAAGGTGTTTTGAAAAGAGCTGTTAATTTGTACCCAGAACAAAGAAATCTGTCAATACATTGAGTGGCCTTGAGTTAGAATTTTTACATTAGACTCCATTTTATTTTAAATAATTCCTTAGAAGCAGGGGCCTAAACCTGGAAAGAATGTCAATAGGAAGCAACAAAAATCCCTGAGTTAAATTTCCAGCCTGAAGGACTGGAAAGGCCGCTATAGAAATACCACCTGTCATCAATGCCATGCTTGCTGCTAGTAGCATCTCGCTCTGATTTCTCCAGATACTCAAAATGTCCCTTCCTTATTGGTGTATTCATCACAGTGTCTGGACACTCCTGAGTTCCTTACTCTATGGCACTTTCTCCCACTTTACAAGTGGGAACAGAGACAATAAGACTAGACTGGGGACAAAGACAAGAAATGCCCAAATACTCACTGCATACTAGAATTAAGCAGCTCTTCCCTTAAGTGGGTACTTGAAAAGTTCTCCAAGGACTCCAGTATGCTGTCATAATGGAGCATTAGTTACAGCTTAACTCTAATAGAAAACTGTTTTAAAGATTCACTCTATGGTTTCTTAAGATTGCCTTGCCTCAATGGCTCTGATCTGCAGTGATATTTATAGAACTTATTCCAACTGATTTCAGTGGGAGGTATTAATCTAAATAAAGCCAAATGGCTGAATTCTTGAGCAATGTCCTATTCCTTGGTGTCATGTCCTGCTAGGAGGATGGACACATTTATCTCTAGTAACACTCGGGCCAGAGGATGTTTTGGTTAATCAAAAAAATCAAGCTTTACTTTCAGACTGCTTTTTGGAGTTTTGCCTCTGTGCACTGCAGTACACTTCCTCTTCTGTGAAAGCATAAATTACCTCCAGACCTAGCAGGCAGCATCTTCACTTAAGTGGTACCAGTAACAGAAGGGGAAAGGGAGGCCAAGTGGTTTAGCTCTGAATAGCACCATCCAAGCCAGAAGGAACAGCAGGTTTTGGTGTGTCATGTGCCTCACACAGTACTTTGGTTTCTGCTCTCAGAGCACAAAGGAATAGTTCATATTTGTGCCAGTAAATCAAAGCCCAGCATTTCCAATGACAGACTGTTCTCAGGAATGCAATGCAGTATATGGCACCTTCCCCATGTAACCACATTGTTGTGGAAGGCTGTGCATCTGTTCATCACCTTGTAGGAATTGTTTACACAGGATCAAGTTTATGAGGACTTCTGGGGTGGGGACTCCTATACATGACACAAGAAAACAGTGTGTTAGTCAAGCCTGCAGGCTTCAACTGTGTGTCTCTAGTGTTGGCCACCTTGAGTCTATGTTAAGGCATTATTTGATAATGCAGCTGTGAAAACAAAATACTAAAATAAAAAGTGCTAAATGCTGTTAATGGTACCTCTGCTTAGAGTTGTGTTAGAAACGAGGGCATTTGTTAACAAGAATCTTAGATGTTACTCTCTCTTCATTCATCTGTGAAGAACTATGAGGTAGAGATAGAGCACGTCTACAAAGTGAAGTTCATGGGGGAGAGCTTTTCTGCTACCTGAGGAACAAGAGGACAAGTGAGAACAAATAGGTTTATTTGCATAGATGGCTCTTTGTATGATGCAGGGCTGCTTTGGTTAAATTCCTTTTAAATTTGATGATATAGATAAAGAAAGCAAATTATATCATAATATTAGTAGGCAATAAAAAAGGATTTGATAGTCACCTGGATCCACACACTGCCCACATCTCTTCTTCATAGTAGGGCAAGACCTGGGTGTGAACTAGACCTTTCTTCCTTACCCCTTATTTCCCAAGTCCCGATTTCAATACACAGAGGCAAACAAACAGATCCTCATTCTGAGTCCTTGGGGCCCACAGCTTGTGTCCAGAGCTGTGGTTAGACACGTGGATATAGTCAGTATGAATTGTAACAAAGTGACACATACGTCATCAGAGAAGAACAGAGCTGCTTCTCACTGCATTAGATGTAGGAGCTGGAAGTCTCAGATGTGGAGTGGCAAGAGAAAGGCATCTAGGTAGAAGATTGTGCCTTTCAATACACATGGAGGAAGCAAGAAAGCAGAGTCAGCCCCTATAGTGGCTCTCCCCTCTCCCATCTGCCATAATTATTTACTCACAGAGAGATGAGATTTCAGTGGCAGGAGGGGTGACCACCTTTGGGCTCGCCCAAGGCAGGAACAACACATGAGGACTGAACAAAAGGCATGAGACTGACTTCTCCCAGTGGCTTCATCACCTGATGGGAACATACTGTTTATCAAGGGCAGCAGAAAGCCAGAGGGGAAGAAAACATTCACACACACATAAAAAAAACATTTGGTCAGGAGATACTCTGGCAAAACTGCAAAAAGCTGCAGATGAAGATACCGTGGGAGCAAGTGTTTAGCTTATTAGAATGCTTATTCTGGTGACTCACTGTTGTGGTTTTTTTTAATAAAATATTGCTGTGTCCTTTCTCTATTGTTAAAACTTCCTTTGTTTTATATACTCAGGAAAGAGATCTTAAAATAAGTCAGGGTGGTCTTTTTTTAAAAAAAAAAGTCAGTTCAATGCCCTGCAGCAGCCAAAGAGGCAAATGAAACATTTAGAATTATTAGGAAAGGCACAGGGAAAATGTTGTCTCCTTGGGTCCCTGCATACATTCACAGTGTGACACATCCTGGATATGGCACACAGCCCTGCAACATATCTTCAGACAGCAAAGATACAAAGAAGGGCATCAGGAATGATTCTGGGCATCAGAAAGCCTCTGCAGAAAACTTCTGTTTGGAAACCACATGGCTAGATGGGGAAATGTGGTGAAAGAATTGTCAGGAAGGGAAATGGTAGAAAACCATGAATGATGTGGGAAAGGTGCAAACATGGAGATGTGGTGAGAGTATCTAGTAACAAATTTAAACTGATGTTATCATGACTCAAAACTGAACTGCAGAACTTACTGACCCAAGATCTTACACAGGCCAAAAATGTGCAAGCATTTTGAAAGGATAAAGCATTTTAATGGAAGATCAGCAACAGGTCAAGAGGCAATCTCCAGTCCGAGCAGGCTTCCAAACTGGTGAGGTATTACATGTGGAAACCCTTACAAATCCCTCAAATATATTTTATATTCCCCTTTCTGATAGACGCTAACTTAACAGCTTGCTTCATCAATTCTCATACATCAGCAGAAAAGAAAACTGTTCCTCTTAGAAACTCTCCCTCTGGGCCCTTCTGTTTCCCAGACTGCCAGGAAACATGTCTGTTGGAAGGTGTGCCCATATGAGCAGAGCCAGAGTGGAACTGCCAGACAGGTTCCTGAAGCATTACCCCCAGGATGGTCCTCCAGGACTTGGGACGTAGCCATCAAAGTTGTTGGTATCCCAGCAGAAAGGCTGACATGTGCCCCGTAACTGAGGGGTGTTTCTGCAGCTGGCAGCCCCCTGTGCTCTCTTCAGCCCCCTACTGCTTCCATGATTGCTGCAGTGAGAGGCACATGGTCTATCCAGTGCAAAATGGAAATGATGCTGTACTTCATTTATTATCCAGAAACAGAGTGTGAAGAAAGAATTACAGAGACGAAGCACACAGCTTGAAGCTCTGCACTGTAGCAACAGCAGAGATCTGCAGAGATTCTGCAATGCACTATGTGCTCCACATATAAAAAACAAACAAAAAATAATTCGGCTTAAAAAACTCAAACCTTACTTTGTACATTGCTTGCTCCACCTGGAAAACATCAAGTATGCAAGATATGTTCCCTGTCTGTTAAGAGAGTCATTTCAGGTCTCTGAGACACTAAGACGTCCTCACCATATCCAGGTTTATGATATTTCACCCAGCAATGAGCAGACACATGATGGATCCTCTCTTTGTTAATTAATACCCATCACACACTTTCCTGCCCAGGGTAGTCAGTGTTTGTACTGCTCATAGCTGAATAGCTTTAATATATACATACATGATGTGATTTTTGTATAGGATTTTTTATTATGTACCCCAAAGGCAGATATCTCAAGTACTGCAGGACAGTGAACTTTCATTATATTTAGCTCTAAGGTTCTTTTTCTGGGTTACATGAGATTTTGCCTACAAAAATATATCAGTTTTGGGTTGGGGTTTTTTTGGTGGTGGTTTTTTTGTTGTTGTTGTTGTTGTTGTTGTTGTTGTTGGGTTTTTTTGTTGGTTTTTTTTTTTTTTTTTTTTTTTTTTTTTTTTTTTTTTGGTTTTTTTTTTTGTTTTTTTTTTTTTTTTTTTTTTTTTTTTTTTGTCTTGAGATATTAATTACAGGTATCAGAAACAGAAGGGGACAGGGGGAAGATAAATTCGTCCTAGTATTTATTCAGAGATCTTTCAATGATTTACAGTACCACTAAAGATAGCTGACATGCTATATCTCTTTAGCCCATCTTTTCATACTTGGTGAGTTTTTTTTCTTGCTACTGTGAGACTATAATATTCTTCAGGACTTGAGTTTTATTCCCTTTGTCCTTTACAGCAAACAAGACAGTTGTGGTCAACAACTAAGCAGTAAACACAAGGTTTGGCAGAAATCAAACCTGTTTCAGATATGGATGTCTGGTTTCCTGGAAGTCTGTATCCACTCCTCATTTTTCTGGGGTTTTCTCCATATTCCCCCAGTTGCTTGACTAATGAGAAAGAATACTTCTGTGTACCCCATGTAATATCTGCTTCATTGTTTACCCCCAAAGCATTTGGAAGCACCTGTCACACTAGCGATACAAGAGCAATAAAATGTAGATTAATATTTATGTAAAATACTTATGTTGTTCATAGTGATAGGACAATTACTGTATCCAGAAACCTACCTAATGAAAATTTATCATAAGCCTCTACAAAATTTTGATTTAGGGAGCCTTTAAGATTATTCTCTGCCAATGTAGCACAGCAGTCTGTGAATCACATTATTTTTTTCAATGGGTGAAACAAAAATGCAGTAAGAAAGAGTTTACCTTAAGTAAATGATGGACTGATAAAAAATCTTTCATGTCACTACATCTGCCAAGCAAGGGATGCATTGTGCCCTTGACCCAAGCACTGTAACTCTGGGGAAAGAACTTCTGTTGCTAACATTTTTATAATTAATTTGAAGCTTTAAATTATCAGTGATTCAAAAAATTACTGGCTGATCCTGACAGAGGGCAACTTTTTGCTAAACAGTGTCTTTTAAAGAAAAACTAAAATTTAAATATTAGACATAGAATCATATATGGAATTGTGTTGGTACAGAACCCCCTTCCCTCGGCCAGGGCACCCCCGTGACAGGAATGCAAAGATTTAGAATGGTTTATAATATCTGTAATGTTATTTTCTAAAACAGTGATCCAACTACCAATGAAGACAAATAGTTTTGTGGTTTTTCTCTAATACAAAAGCTTTCCAATGACTAGTTTTAGGATAAATATTAACATTCTTTTTATCCAAAGTTTGTAACCCACAATTACTGTCTTTACTCTAGTTTCCTACTGATGGTTCTAAAACTATAGTCAACGCTAAAGATCATTTCAGAAATCAGTCTAAAAGAGCTAGTCACAAAATGGCATGAAAAATTCAAGACCTAGTCCCTGCACTAACATTTATTCTGGTGGTGTTGGACAGCAAATGATTTGTGTTAACCTAAAGCAATGTGGAAGTCTGTTACTTTTTCTTCTAAAAAAAGTAACTTTTTTTTTTCCCTGCCATTTTATCTGTAATCCAAAGTCTAAACCTTTTATTTCATAACAAAAAAGAACAATCTTTCACCTTTGTGATCACTGAGATAACCTGCAAAACAACAAAGAACGACAAACAATACAGCAATGCTTGCTTCAGCAAGAAATAATAAACATGAACCATTATTTGCTTCTAATCATTCATTAGGTAACTCAATACACTTATTGCAATGTCTTCAAAGGAAATTCAAATGAAAACATGTTACTATGCAAATTAACACTTTTTCACAGATGAATTGTCCTAATTAAAGAAAAAAAAGCCAAAAGACAAACAACCAACAACATGCAAATATGAACTAATATATGTGCAAAATATTTGCTTTACCAAGTGACCTGTACAGAGAAGTCCCAGTGTTCCCAGCCGATGTCACAGCTGGGACTCAGCCCTTGTGCAGTGCAAGAATCAAGGTTTTCCCTCTGATTTTACCATGAGATGCCACCTGGCCATAGTATGTATAGCAACAATAACAATGTCATGAGATTTTTTTATCATATTGTTTGAAATGAAACACAGGCAAATAAAAACTGAGTAAGTTGCAGAAAAGCAAAGAGTACTGTGCTCCAGTCCCAGTAATAAGTGCAGTCAGTATCCTGGAAATGCACATATCCAGTGGAGTGCCTGGGAATGGGACCCAGTCTCTAATAGTCCAGGATTATTGCTTGTTCCCAGCAGTGTAGGCTTTAAATCATCACATCACATCACATCACATCAGACAAATGCAACCTACAGCTTCTAAGAGAGAAGAGCTTCTCAGTGCTCATCTGCAGGGTCTGGCAAAGATGAACTCTATCCTCCAAAACATGTATTATAAAGGGCATGACAGAGATGAGAAACAAGGAGACAAGTGCCAGCTAATTCCTGCAAGTCATCCCAAATCCCATGTGGAATTACTGGGTACATACTAAAATTTCCAGGAGAACAGAGAAGCTCATTGCCACTTACAAGAGATGCCTAATTAATGTTCACTTTATCTTAGCTAGATTTTATATTCTGTTGCTCAGTTATGTAAATTGGACAGCATTTTGCACTATGATTAATAGGTCCTTAAACAAGCAGATTTTACTGCTTGAGACAACACTGTGAGGAGCCATTCTTGGGTTTTTTTGTTTGTTTGTTTGGTGAGAGTGTTATTCCAGCTAGCTATTTCTATTTTAAATTATCTCTTCTTAGCTTGAGAAATTATTCTGATGTTATTCAAGATGGTATCTCCTACTAAGTATGCCTTTGTATAACTCTGCATTTCATTCAAAGTCATGTTTGATATTTATCACAGTAATCTCTCATTATGAGTGGAAAACTCCATTTAGTGCATAAAATATGAATGTAAGTAATTTGAGATTGGAAGAGTCTTGATTTCAGAAAGAGTGAGACAAGAAAATAATCTCATTGATACTTACTTAGAACTTGATATTACTGATGAAAACATTACCATCTTTGAAAGGAGAATTAGAAAATTGTGTTTGAGAATTTAAGTGAGTGATATTAAACAAACCCAATTATATGGAGACTCATGCTTCAACATAAGCCTGGCTATTGGAGACTGAGACAGCATGAGTATCGGTCAGATTGACAATCAAATAAACACAGACTTCTTTCCTCACTATTTAAAATTTTTCCTCCTGCTTATTGTCTCCATTTTTTTTCCAATCCAGGGGGCTCAGCTCCTCCCTAACTATCTCTGAACCCTTTGCTCTGAAGCAGCTTCACACTCTTCTGCTTTGCAACTCCTAGAGCTGCTGTTTTGCTCTCTCTCTTCTCTCAGGTACTTCAAAACATATCACAGCTAACCTCCCTTTCTTCCCTGCTTTGGTAAATTCTCTTCCTAGACCATCTTACTAATAAAATGTCCAACACTGATCCAGGTCTTAGTTAGGGTCCCTCAAGGTCTTCAAACTGCACCCACTGTCCTTTTTCTCACTTAACAAGTGAATCAGTCACTATATACAAGCCTGCTGGATACCAGATTGCATTTATACCCATACTTATATATCTCTCTGCTTCCCCATTAAGCTTTCCCAAAAACATTTTCATTTTTTGCAGCCTGACTTGCATAACATTTCTGTAACATCTTTTCTTTTTGCAGCTTCCCACAATACCTTTTCTTCCATCATTCATACATATTCTAGGGTCACAATGCCAACTTAAAAAAAATCCAACAAAACATACATACAGCAAGAAAGACAGTTGACAAAGGAGAATTCTAAAAGCACATTCCTAAGTCAAACTGGAATCAAGAGAATGCTTGCATTTGTTATAAATTTATGTAAGTCTAGATATATTTTTAAACTTTTAAAAATCCATATTTGCCTGTTTCTTGCACATACAAGACTTTTCATGAAAAAAAAATAAATTCAAAAGACTTAATATTTACTCACCAAAAATTAAAATAACCTAAGAATCAGAGTAGACTCTGAAACCACACATCAACATTCTGAAACTATTCAGCCGATGATGCTCATACTGACAAAGTCATGTGATAAACTCAAAAAGTTCATAGACTTGCTTCATGCAAGTGCTCGATAGTTTGTTTTCTTATGTGGACCTCTAAAGTTTCAGTCTCATGAGAAGAGGCTTTCAAATAAGTTTTTTGGTAGTTTTTGATTTTTATAAGGCCTGTATTAATAGAAGAGTGGTATTTTCCAGCCTGGGCAAGAAAGTGAAAGACTGAGAGGAGAGGAAAGGAATTAAATTAAAACAAAGTTAATGTGGCTTTCCTCCAAAAATGCAGGATTTAAGCATGAGTTAGTTTCTGATTTCATAAAAATGGAATTGTCCATCACTAATTAAAATGGTAATTACAACAAGCAGTGTGTCTTCATTTTTTTTAATAGACATAATATTTTCTCTTTAAATAGACTTCAGTAATGGGGGAAGAATGAAATCTTCTCATAAAGAAATGTTTTGTCCATGTCATGCTCATGTGAGTTAGTTACAGTGAACACAACACTGAATAGAGGCTTTACGATCTGGCCCACAATCAGGAACTTATTAAAGGATTTCAGAACTCCTCTAAAGGCCCAGCCTAAACAATAAAAAGCTCTTAAGGGATGTTTCTAAAGATAGAAAATCCTCAGGAGGAATGTTGAAAAGACCTTGTGAGACACATCCCCACAACAAGAAGAACTGGGAGAAGAACCTCTCAGGAGTGGGAAGTCTTCAAAGGCGACCCCTATTAACAAGAAACTTCAAAAGTAAGATGTGACATGACGTGAAAATCCTCCCACTGATGTTGAGTGCTTTAAAGATAGAATCCCCTGAAGCGAAATGGAGCCTTTGAAGTGGCAGTATCAGCATCAACTTTTGAATGCATAAAGGTGCAGCGTACAGCAGGACTCATGCACTGGTGTTACAGAGCTCCTGATGACGTGATCCTTCTTGCTCAAGTCTGATAAGCCTAAAGGCCAGCCAAGAAGGTAGGCAAAAAGAAATACCATTTAGCTGGTAAAAGACCTCTTTGATCTCTCCCAATTAATCTTCCTAGTGCTGAAACAAAACTGGGTTCAAAACAGGGACGAATGATTGTGTTGCTCTCATACAACTACAACTGTGCTACCATACAGTACTCTTCCAGACAAGGTGGGGAAAGGTTTGCCCTTCTATTTTTCTTAAGTTTGCATAAATATAAGACAATAAATTGATTGAGACACTTGTTGATGTTTCTCTTTCTTTAGAGAAGTTTGGATCTCTGATTCTGAGCTCCTTAAAATTCACTAAACAGAATACATCATGGTTTTGCTGGAATTATATTTCTCAAGCAGCAGTCCCATAACAAGTTAATATCCTTTCAAAATGTGAGCTGCAAAGAAAACACACAGTATTTGCTGATGTTCATACAATGGAATGCAAAGTTGTGGTCTTAATTTAAAACTGCAGAAAAACAGGCAAACCCAAGTTTCTCTGTTGTCTGTTGAAACAGAAATTACCAGAAAAGAAAATAATACAATTTTCCAGTTAGGTCTACTCTTGTAAGTTAATAAGAAAACCTTTTGTATTGAGGGCTAGAATACCACTAAAATAATTAAACTAGTCAAGACCCAAGGATGGATAAAACTGTACCACTGTAAAGGTGAACTATATTAACACCACCAAGGACTAGAAAATGCATACAAACTCAAAGAAGGCCTATCCTGAGCAAATTAATCAAGTCTATGTCTTCTATTACAACTAATCATGTAACAGTTTTCTACATAAATATAATAATTTATACTGTAATTCTCTGTATAACTAAATATTTCTATAAACATGAAACAATTTAACTTATGACCCTGTCTGAATGCTGCTTCAAAAATGTGTTTCTGTAATGGTCAAAAATCATCTTATTTGCAGACAAAGAGTTTTCAGTTCTATACATTCCCTCTTATACCATTGTTTTTTCACTGCAATAAATAAAATACAGCTCTTTCCACTCCACCACCCCCTCCTAATTTCCCTTTTTCAAAGGAAATACAAGCAATATCTTTCCTATAAAAATAACACTGGACTTTTGAAAAATGGTCAGTACAATGTAACCACATTGGCTCAAATCTTCAGCATACTGGCATATAAAATATAGTCCTGACTAATCTGGCAAAGTTATCTGCAATTAAAACTGTGGTCTCATAACAAGAACTGTTAGGGAACAAAATACTTGTGGACATTGTAGCCCTGTCCATGATGACTTGCACATAAGGCTTCAGTTTCTCTGCTCATTCTCTCCTCTGAGCAGATCCGAGGCAATTCCAGCGTAAAAGGCATTAGAATCTGATAGCGCAGTGTTGTGATCAAGCTAACAGCTATGTCTATACTGTTAAGGAAATCCATGTCCCAGACAAGGCTTGTTTGATACTGATCAGTCAATCCGTATCTTCGCCGCTTCAAGTGGGCTGAAGCAAAGCTTCTTCCAAGTGCAGTGGCCAGATCTCCGCTGCATAGCATAAGGCCCTGAATCTCCTCTGAGTCCGTGGTGCTCCTCTGTGCATAAGACAGAGATAATACATTGTATACTTTCAGTATATAAAATGTAGTGTTTAAAATTACATATATGTAAGGCCTATAGTACTCCACCAAACTGGTGTGTTGCAACATGACTCTGAGGGTGCAGTCAAACCTGGAGGAATATTTGCCTTGGAACTGGTTACTTAAGTAACTGCTTTAAAGCAGTCTCCAAATGAGAGACACAGGGTGAAAAAAGCACTTGGGGTTCGGTGTTCTCTGTAGTTCACTGGTGTCAACATAACCAGTGTGCTATTGATGTGCCCTGGCCTGGACAGTGAATGTAACACTGGAATAGTAATGCATTGATACAGATTCTCAGCAGTGTTAGGAACTGGGCAAATTTTGGCCAGGGATGTCTAAAGGTTCTCCACTTGATTCCACTCCAAAGTTCATCTCTTCTAATCTTTTCTAATAAATATTTTTTGCTTCTTGAGCACTGAAGTACATACAGAAGAACAAAACACTTCATAAAAAAGGTTCCCTCCAATTTTCAGTGTACCTTATTTCCTATATTTTCAACATCAGTGATTATCTGAAGGGTGTAAAACAACCTGGTTTGCAAATCCATACTTAACCTAACAAAAGGTTAAGGCCAAGTTCCCCAAGAGAAGGATTCTTACAGTAATTCCTATTGAATTGCAGAGTATAAATAGAAGTGGAGAGTGCTCAGCAAAACACGTGTGCCTCTTAGGAGTATCTGGGAAAACTAGACTGGAAGAAAGGTGTATATTATCCTGCTCAATCTAACCTGCTTCTGTGGAACCCTCAGTCAGTCTTGTAGAGGCAGAAAAGCCATGGGGTTCCTCCAAGCATGGGCAGAAAGGGGATTTTGCATGTGCATAGCTGAAAACAGTTCCATGCAATAACTAACAATTTTCTCAGAGAATTGTGGAGTTCACAGCCCCCATTTACAAGAAAAAAACAAACCAAAAGCCTACACAGCCTTCCCTGCTCTGCAAAAGCTGCTTATTGTGCCAGAAGGATTTTAAAAACCTGCTTTAGTTCTCTCAGTATTAGGACTTTGTCCTTCAGGCAACCTTGTGCTCACACACAACTCATTTATTTCAGCAGTGCTGTATGAGGGGTCCACCCATGCAGAGCAGATTGTAGGGCTGGGGGAGTTAGTGGGTGCCCGTTTACATCCAGCAAACTCATTTACCTTGTACAAAAGGAATCTTACAAGTTTATCTCTGTCTGTCCTCCCATGCATTTGGTGGAAACGTTTGGTTGCACATCCCGTGAGGGGAACATTTAAATAAAATTTCTTCTCACCAGGAAAAAAACTCATGAACCAAACAAAAGCTTTTGGAGATAACTTCCAACAGAAGCATAGTGATGGTTAAATGTTGGGCTTGAACATGACTTAATTAAATATACCTTTAACAGCCTATGGCAGATCTGCAAGATGGATCCTCATGCAGATACAAGTATTAATATGTGATTTGCCTGACCTTACAAGATTATAAGAGGACTTCTACAAAAACAGACTGAGTGTTCCTTCAACAGTATCACAACATCAGGCTAAAAAACAGGCTTGACAGTTTTAGCCAACATCAGAAGCAGCTGCTTTAGGCCTGTTTTTACAAAAGCCTGTATTACTTCCAAAACAAAAACCAACACTTTCTGCCTTCTGATAAAAAATAATTGTTATATTTGCCTTCTTGAGGAGCCCGTTATGTTCACAGAACCCTTCACATGTTAGATCATAATGTGTTTTTTTCAATCAGAAGCTCCAAGCAGTTCCAGTGAAGACTGACAGGAGAAGGCAGCCTTCAGAAACAGCAGTCAGGGGAATACATTCTTCTTTCTTTACTGTGCCTTCATTTCCTCCTTCATTATTATTCTTCTATTAAGGACAGAGGTTTTGGTTATCTTCACTTCCCTATAGCCACTCTTCTATATTCTCTTCTTACCCTGCGTGTACTCTTGATGTCTTCCCTTTGCGAAGACCCTGATTACCTCTCTTCATCTTTTTCTTAATCTCTCTACCATTTTACAATCCCAGCATTTCTCCATTTCTCTCTCTAGCTGTTGCTGCATTTTGCCATATCTCCTATCTTCCTGATTCTGTTGGTTACAGTTTGAATTCTTGTCTAATTCAAACCTAGACATTCCCTAGCCTGGGTCCCCTGTTTCTGCCCCCAGCACCCAGAAAGTCCCAATATCTCCTCCTTGCTGAAGCTCAGAACGGGTATTCCAGTCTCAGCATCAATAACATGTAAGTCATAACTGAGATTACATACAGCAGAAAATCTCTAAGGTTCAGCTTTTCTTACCTATCCACACAGCACCAGCTTTCTATCCAAGTTCTTCTCTTCCTGTGCTGCAATCAACAAATCAGAGCCGGAAGAGGTCAGGTAGTCTGCCCTCCTCTATCCAATCCTTAATCAGGATCAAATATATCTATTTTATTCCTAACAGATACCTTCCTAATCTGTTCTAGGTGACAGAGACCCCATAACCGCCCTTGGAAATATTTTCCAGTGCTTCACTGTCTTGACCAATAGGAAGACATTGTCTTATCTAACTTAGTTGCAATTTAATCTCACTACTTCTGGTTTGGCCCACCACTTTTCACTGATCTTGGTGGATACAAATTTACCCACCTCAAAGAAACTTTGGGTGCTACCACAGAGATTACTTTTACTGGCTTAATGCTTTGCTGTGTGAATTTATCTTTTCATTCCTCCACAGCAGCACCTGTGCCCTCCCCACTCTCCTTGTCCATCACTTAGTTTCAGGGATCTTTGTCACTTTGCCCACTGCCTTTCAGTTTTCATGGCATCAGCTTTTGTCTGTGTTTGGTATGTGTGTGACAAGATCCCGAGTCAGTCACAGCAATGACATGAATAGACATAAACCTGTCCCTTATACTGAGCTGCCACAGGAGATCAGCAGGCTTCAGAATGGCAAAAAAATATCTTTTCTCTCCCTCACAAGTTTCATCCAACTAAAAACTACTAAGTTTTATATAATAAGAGCTAGAAAAAGATCTTTTTACATCAAGAAAGCTCAAAGCAACAAAATCTGATGCAACATAAACAGGAATGCTTGCTCCTTCCCCAGCCCATTTCAGGGTCTTGCTTTCAGCAGTTCACCGCTTCACCAAGTGGCAGGCCCCTAAGTATGTTCTTCCATTCTCTGTGGAAGGTGGCTGAATCATCCCTGTCCCTCACCATGGCCTCTACATAAGGTATAGATTATGAGGTACAGCTGAAAAAGATCCTTTACTTCCATTCTGAAAAAAAAGTAAGTAAGATTCTAACTGGGGGAAAATAGTGAAACTAAAGGATGGTTTTTTGCCCCTAACTTCATGATATGCCAGAAATGCCAGAAAATTTCACAGCAGTGCATGTTCATAGACCGTGTACAAGTTGCAAATCTCCAAGGAAAATGGAGTGTCAGATGTATGGTTTTCAATTTAATGTCTCGTCAGCCTGTGTCATACAATACTCCCATCATCTCAGGATGATGTTGTTAAGTTACAGGGCACCTCAGCTCTCTGCTTCTCACTAGATCTGTGTGCTCATGAAAACTGCTACGTTCACCAATCCTGAAAATGAAATCCGAAGCACTATAGGCAGTGTGCAGTCAGGGAAATGGCAAAATACATTGCTGAATGAAATCTTGCCTCATCTATGACTCAGGAACAGGATTACTTTTTAGCTCCACATCCATTTGATGACATGTCCTTCAAGACTGAGAGTGACACCAAGACCATGTTAGGCCCGCTTATGGTTGGATTAGACTGTTAATGCTTCAGAGACAGGGTCATCTTCCTGTACAGGTGAATCTGGATCCCCTGAGCAGCCCTGACCCATTGCTGCTCACTGGACCTCTCTGTACTGTAAGTTACCTGTACCACTGGAAATAGGGTTTTGTGATTCTGACACATCTAGGGAAAACCTAAACATCCTGTTATCACCATGAAATTACAGAAGATACTGTGTATGATATGGTAACAGACCTACTGGGATCATGAATTCTTCACAGTAGTTTGAATTTCATTAAGATCTTTTCAAATTAAATATTAAAAAGGAAATCTGTTTTGGTTTGCCTCATGACACACCAGAAAATGCTGGAGAATGTCTTCCTTCCATGTGTTTTCATGTTTGGATTAAAACACTGTAACATTTAATGAACTTTACAGGGAAATTACCTATGTAGAATTCAACAATAGATTTCTTTCTTGTGGAAAAAAAAAATCTAGTTATTTCTATTTAAAATATATTAATGTGCATTATTAACGGGGTGGGGGTTTGTACAGTTTTGACAAATATTTATTACCTCTATCCTTTTCTTCCTCCCACATGACATTTTTTACAGTCTTGAAAGATGAAGGAGACTAGTATGCTAGAAAACCTAGAAGAAATGCAAAGCCACATAATAAACTCTTTCTTCTTGTTATTTAAGGGAACTGTACTATATTTTATCTGTCTTTCAGGATGAAATCCAAATTCCCAAGAAGGCAATAAAACTCTACTGACTAAATTGGCTTCAGAGCAGACATTGCTTTAAAAGCAGGGTAAAAGGAAGCAGGTTTGTGACATGTCAAAATAGTCACCTGATATTTTTGAGAAATGCACACAGTAAAAAGAATCCAAAAACCACGCATGCTGTTTTTAATAGTTTCTATTACTATGCCTACCTAAGCCAGAAAGTACAGTATGAGAAAATATGTAGAGAAAAAAGCGTGCCAACTACAGATTGGAAGCAGAGGACTGAAACTTTTTCCTCATTAATTATCTGGCTAACCTTTATTTTAGTGGCATATTGCATTTTAAAAAAAATTTTTTTGTTGTTACTTATATCAGTAAAATGGACACAGAAGTTTTCTAAGCCCTCTACCAAGAAACAGAAGGCCTCAACAACCTTAGGAGTTAATATGTTAAAAGAGAAAAAAAAAATTAATTCAAAACCAAGACACAGCTTAAATGGACATTAGGACACCGGTTGTGATATTTCCACTTTTATTTTTTATAATTATAGAT